>VWYH01009133.1:364465-408682 GCA_013399365.1 Pampusana beccarii
CGGCGTGTGCCCGGCCCGCACGTGCCGGCGGGGCGGGTCCTTCCGCGGGGCGAAGGCTCGAGGCGCGGGGCGGGACCGGGAGCGGAGCCGTGGGGTGGCCGCGGCGGGCAGGAGCAGCACCGCGGAACTCCCGCGCTGGCCTCTCCGCCAGCCGCGCCGGGAACGGGAGAGGAAAAGCACACCAGAAATTCGCACGTCGAGATGAAAAATGTTTTAATGAGTGAAGACGTGGGAGAAGAAAGAAGGAAAACGGGGCAAGTGATGCTGAGGCGATCGCTCTCCACCTCCCGCGGGCAGATCGGTGCCCAGCCGGTTCCTGATAAAGAGATAACTGCACTCAACCCTCTCTGCTCGGCTGTGGAGCTGATGTTGCACAGCATGGACCATCTCTTTGGTGAGTTCAGGTCGTCTGCCCAGCTGTGTCACCTCCCAACCTCTTCAGCACCCCCAGTCTGTTCCCTGGGGTAGCAGGGTAAGGAACAGAAAAGGCTTTGATGCTCTGCAAACACCATTCCACGCAAATCTAAACCACAGCCCCGTGCGACCTGCTGAGAAGAACGTTGACTCCATCCCAGCCAGACCCAGCACAACAGATAACAAAAAGTGTCAGAGTCTTCCAGGTGGAGAAGTGTGTTGCTGTCACTGTGGTGTCAGGCAGGTACATACATTCAGTAGTAAAAAAGATTCCTCCGTGTCTTGGGTCGGAAGCATGCAGGGATCTGGGAGAGCTGACTAACTTTTGAGAAGCGTTTGCAAGAATACCATAAAAATGCTGTAAATAATGCTGTAAGTAAGAATGCTTTCCTCCTTCCAAAGACTAATTTGGGAAAAGGAGATGTTTGGTGGAAGATTAGTTTACGTTCTGGGAAGATTAACAAAATCTTTCTAAAATTCGAGTGTGGAGAGAGAGTCAAGTTGGTCATGGAGAAACAGAGAAACTCTAAAAGGCAGCATTTCCAGGAGAGGAGGAAAGATGGTCTGAATTTAGGCAAGGGGGCAGAGGAGTGATGGGTGTTGAAGGATTCTGAAATTTGCTGTGCCTGGCTGGAGGGTGGAGATAGCAATTCAGATCTGGGCCCATCGAAGCAAAGGTTTCCCATGACACAGCCTCCGTAAAATGCAAAACAGACCTGTATTTCATAAACTTTTGGGCTTTGTGATGTATCAATGTTTTTGCATTCCCGTGGTGCTTGATCCTTGCCTGTCAGCATTTGTCAGCTGACTAGTGCCTCAGCACTTACCTACATTAGAATTTCTTACCCATTTTATGTTGCTTTTAGAGAAAAATGTTTGATGTTGTGGATTATTTCCCACTGTATGTTTCAATTAGAGCAGATTGCATTATGTGTATACAGAAAGTTTGAGAAGCCCTGCTGGGATTCACATTTATGGAGCAGACTTCTTGTCATCTCAGGGAATGTAACCTGCACCCAGGACTGTTTTTTTAGAAGAAACCTACCCACTGGGTGTCCTGGAATGAACTGGGATAAGATACATAGGAGGGACAGTAAGATAGTGAGCCATAGGGTTCCTGTTATGGGGTGCAGAGAAGCGTCATTTGATTGCAGCAGGTAATCTCAAGTGCTAACGTATCGATAGAGAATCATAAAGTAATTTAGATTGGAGGAAACCTCCGGAGTTCACTCAGTTCGAAGCAGAGCCAACCTCAAAGTCACAACTGGTTGCTTGGGGACAACGTCTCAGACTCTCCTGGACTGTTTGCTGAGAAGACCTTTGGTAATAGCTCCTCCCAAATCCGCTCCACGCGCTTTCACTCTGTCAGCTTGCTACGAGGGTTTCCACCCCTGCACAGTGCACTCAACAAAGGGAACTTAACCAAATCATTTTGGCTAATTTAATTGCTCTATAATGGCTCTGTCACAGCAGAATTGAGGTTGTGTTGGTCTATTTGATAATTCCATTTTATTGAGTGTCGTCATGGACACAGACACTTTTTGTCACTGAGTAATTTGCAAAGATTTTGAAACCGCTTCATCGCAAAAATTCTTGTTTTCAGACTGCTTCGTCGTACATGAGGTTTTATATTATATTTGTGATGGGACTCTTTCAAAAAACATCCTAAGATGCTGTAGCAAAAATACGTTTGTTTTGTAGAAACAGTAATTTGCTGCTTATTCATCACTGGTTTTCAGTTCCCATGACAAACCTAAATGCTAAGATTCGTAGTTGAAAAAAATAGCTGATGTACACCTCATGGTAATTCTTTAACGTACCTTTTTTACCAATACTCTCTCTTGAGTCAGTGTTTACTGCTGAAGTTCATATATTTGGACAATCAGCTCCAATCTCTTTCCTTTTCCATTCTTTGATGGGGTAGGATAGAAGTCTCCAGTGGTTAACCATCTCGGTCCTGTAGAGAGCAAATGCTGTTTTCTTCACTCTGAAATCTAAGTCTTCAAATACAACATGCAGCTTCATTATTTCTCTGATAGTCTTTTGGTTCTTTCTGCTGCTTTCGTGTGTGTTACAGAAAGACACAACAATCTCCCACGGCTCATTGGGAAAGAATCATAGACTGATTTGGCTTCTTGCAAAAGAAAAGCTAGTGCCTCACATGAAAGAGCAGAATTAATAATTGATGCATCATGATATATACACTGCTGCAGTGTGGCATTTTGCTCCAGATCTAGAATAACCCAAATATAAACTATGCAGATGTCAGTTACTGGTAGTACTTTGTGCAAGGGAGACACCCTAGGAGGGCATCAGTTGTCACTTATTTTTGTTTTCCAGGATCTAAAAGTCCAATATTTAAAATATTTAAATGGGCATAATGCTATGAAAGGGAGTGAACATCACATAAAATCCTGTTTTTCACTCCAGCTGTATGTATATCTGAGGAGAATGGCTTATAAAACTCCTCTGTGGGTGAATATCATCACTAATCAAGTCTATGTTTAATACTACTTCAAGCTCATTCCACCAAAACATTTAAACCTGTGTTTGTATCTTCTGCTGAATTAGGGTTTCAATGAACAAATGGCAAGCTCCTGTACAAAGAATAGAATCTTTTGCTTTTAGGTGGTAAAACCCATTGTGCAAGATTCCGAGGATTAAATTCTCACACTTGTGTGGTGCCTGGTGTAGAGTATCCTGTTGATTAGGGCTGGTGTGTTATCCGTAGGGGTAGCTTGTTACGCACATCCAGCATCTCCTTGTGTTGCAGCTGAGGAGAGTATCTAAAGTCCCATCTAACTCTTAGAGAAATGAGTGAGAAACAGATCATGCCAGGAGAGACATTATGTATATCTATCTATCTATCTATCTGTCTATCTATCTATCTATCTATCTCAGTATATACTAATAATCTATAAATATTTATATATATATGTAAAACAGTGTATACCAATCATAGCATTTTCAGCAAAATACTGCTGATAAAGCACGTGTGTCAGTATACTAGTATATATCAGTGTATGCCAAACATAGCATTTTCAGCAAAATACCAGTGATACAGCATGTGATATCTGGAAAGATCTGTGTCCCAAAATTCCTGCTATGACATAAGAAACACATAAGAAACACTTTCATGATGAGGATGACTCTTCCAAGATAGCTTCTGAAACCAGTTGTCTGATCCCTACAGCGTATCTCTGTGATGGATGTTTGTTCAATAAAAAAGATTCAAGACTTTTTTCAAAGATACTTCCAAGTTTCTCTAGCATGGTTTTTCTGTTACTAGAGATCTATATTCTTAGGCATGTGAAAGTTTCAGTTGAAATGCTCCTGGTTATTGAGGGATTTTGGAAGCTCAAAATTCACTGATAGGAGAGAGGGCTCTCTTGTCTCTCAAGCAAAAGCATTACTCTGCAGAATAGGTTGATCTGCTGTGGGGATCATGCAGCAAAGTAAGCATGTGGGAATCAGCCTTGTTACTGGGGCAGGAACAAGTGCACATTTGTCCTGATATACCAAAGGTGGAAAATTAGATTGTAGCAGAAAATAAATAGTATAAGCCATCACTTTGTATTAATAGTACTAACTGTGCTGCTCCGAAGAACAAGTAGTAGCGAGAGAAGACAGTGATCAAAGCTGAGGAATGGCTTGGAAACCTCGACGCCATCCCTAGTCTGAGGTGATGCTTGTGCTGTGTGCTTGGGTGCAGCTGAAGTCGATCTTGGTGGCAGGGGTTCAGCTGCCGAAGGAGCACTGAGCATTTTGGGATGAACGTTTGTGTGCTGAGATTTCATTGCTGTCCAACATGGCACAGGCACATCTGTTCATGTCACAATCCTTGCTTGCAGATTACAATTAGAGAAGACTTTTGAAAGTGTAATTCCCAATAGTAGAAACTTGCACATTTGTAAAGTGTCAGCAGAGTTTTTGAACTACAATCAGTAGCTGTTTCTTTAGTAAAATGAATTCAGATTCAGTTTGTGCAGTTATTCCCCTTGGAATACCTTGTAACTGACATTTGGAAAGGTAAATCACAATGTTTTTCAGGTCAATTATTTAAGTTTTCGCAATCACACCTTGTGACCTTAGGTAGGTTACGAAGGTATCAAGAATTAAGACTTACCATCCATCGTCTGATAACTGTTCCCTTGCACGCTCTTAGCACGCAGCAAGTATGAGGTAACATGCCTTACCTTAGCCCATGGTAGAAGAATTTTCAGCGTAATTGCGTGAACTTTGTGTTTGCTACAGAATAAAATGAATACATGGACAGGTGTTGTGCGTGTACGATTCTGTAGCTTGTGTGTACTTGTAAAGCTATGGACAGGCACGGTGTTCCACATCTGTCTGCGCCATTTGAAGATTTTGCCAGTTTGCACCTACACACTACCCCTTTGATGCTGTGGTTGCTACTGCCACAGCGCTGCTGGTAAAAGGGTTTGTTTAAGAGCTCTTTCATTTGCTCCAGGCAAAGCGAGCAGGTTGGTTTAAACCCTCTTCGTTGACTAATCCATCTGACTGTTGGAAGCACGCGAGAGAGCGCTCTCTTAATTCCTTCTGCCAACAGAGCTGTGGGGGTGGAAGCTCTCGGCAGAGGAGCACTAAGAAAACTGGAAGAACGATAATGTCACTGACCGGCACACCTGTCTGCGAGCGGAGTGCCAGAGCACGGCTTAGTCCTGCCTGCACTCTGGGTATCATAGCTCTCCCAAACATGTCTGTGCCTTTTCTCTGACACATTCCTGGCTTAATTCTCTTTTGTACTAAGTATTTTTCTATCTCTCCAGCAATACAAAACAATTTGAAAGCATCTAAAGGTGTTAAAGCCTTCTTATTCTGCAAAACGGTGGAAGTTCTAACAGGTGAATATCAATGACTATCTGGCAGAATTAAATATAATTTTCTTATCCAGAACCTGGGCTATTCCTTTAAAGCTGCCAGATGCACAGGGAGCCCTGGGTGCGAGGTGGCACTGCTGCCCCTCGGCCAAGGGACAGTGGTGTGACACTGCTGGGGGAAGTTTGCATCGTGGGTGGGGTCCAGCCTTCATTCCCACTTTGCAGGTTTTCTCACAGTCGCTGTGTGCATGGCTCCCTTTACTCATAAAGCTAGAGGGAGGGGTCCAGTTGCACAAAAGGCTCTGAGAAGAGGTTTATCTGCCTGGCTGTGAGCAGATGTCCCTGTCACCCAATCTTCCCAGGTGGGTCCTTCTTGCAGAGCCTTCTCCAGCTGCTACATCACCTTGCCTGGAGCAGCCAGGGAATGTATTCTTCCTTCTTTTCACAGGTCCCCTCCGCTGTCTTTGTCAAACCGTTGCTGTGTGGCAGATTCACTCTAGAGTTTACCTCCTGCTCTCTGTTTTCTTCTCCTTTTTAGTATTTTCCTAATCTCTTTAGCTTGTCTTTTATTTTCAGGTTGGGGCTTCTAGATATCCTTACTAATGGACTGTGCCTTATCCACTGTTGTTGTATCTGTTATGACTGCTAACTATATTGCTTCTTTTGTAAGAAGTTCAGCTCATTCCAATCTTCTCAATGTTGTGACTTCGCACAGTTGTTTTTTGATGTTTCTTTTATTTTTTCTTTTGTTTTCTGTACACTGACAGCACTGCTTTTGTTTTAGTCAGTTACCTGCAGCCTAAATGAAAAATATTTTTTTTCCTAGCAAGCCACTTGAGCATGTGTTTACCTCTAGATAAGTGTGTTTTCATGTGCTTCCATGAAGAAAGGACACAGAGTTTTGCTAAAGAGATTTTTTTTTTAAGTAGGACTGAAAGAGCTGATTTGAAGCATGCTGCAGGAACTGAAAATCTGCTCATTCCTTGGGGCCAAGCGCTCAGGCGATGGAGGGATTTTTTTTCTGTGTTCCTGTGGCTATAGTTATGGCCAGTTTAGCCTTAGCAAATGGCAAGGCATTTCTGCTTTGTTCCAGCCCTCTTTTAGAGTAACGTAGCCTGTTTCTAACTAAGATTTGTTAGTCTTTCTTATTCATATCTTTCTGGTCCTTTTGTTTGCCTTTAGGTTAGTTGTCTACTCTGAATGGAGGTCAGCTCCGAAAGCCACTGGATTTCAACCGTTATCTGACTGAATATATAGTATAGTCTTGGTATTTCATGCTTGTTGGTTGGTTGGTTGGGGTTTTTTTGTTGGTCCTCCATAGTTGTCCTGTATTTTTCAGCCCACAGCTAGGACAGGCATGCCATGGACCAGCTGTGAAAGATACACTCCGACCAGGAAGGGAATGAGGCTCCTCTTCTGGGTGCTCAAACAACTGCACTTTCCCTGTGACTTTGATCAGTGCCTGTTCAGCCAGGTCGCAGCCTCCTCCTGTGACTGCTGACTTCAGGTAATCCAATTTAGCCCTCTCTTTGTTATAGCAGCTTTCCATCTCTTGTTTTTCTAGATGACTTTACACATTTTTCATATTTCTAAGTCTGCCAGTGGGCCAGTGGTACTCTCTTTGTCTTACATTATCAAAGTACATAGAAAGCATCTGTCTCCATTAAAACATCCTCATATTAATTACCAGGCAGTTATTACAGTTATCATGGGCTGCAGAATCTCAACTGAGCAGAGATAGTCCATGCACTGGTCAACAGGAGTGAGACCTGAAAATTTTGCTTACTAAAATGTCCTCCTCGTAGAACAATGTGAATCCCTGTCTTGGGAGGAAATAAGAAAACAACACAAGCTGATTTATTGTGGCACAGTTTGCTAATCCTGCAATTCTATACAGCAGCCACAACTATGACTATTTGCTGGAAGGAATTCAAGTGATTCCTAAAAATGCTTGTACAGGATATCTTTAATCACTCAGACAATCAAATTTAAACCAAAATTCCTTAAATTGAGTGAAATCTGTCAGCAAAAATTCTAATGCCAGGTCAGTAAGGAGCAGAGTTAGCACTCTCAAAGGTAATTACTCAGGTACTCCTTATAGGATGCTGCAGTTTCTGCTGTTGGCGATGCCAGATGTGACCATGCAGATCTTTTCTTCTGGCAGCTGGTGGCCAGCATTGCCCAGGCACAGCTGCAGGGCAGCCGCACTGTGACTCCGGCAGGGACCAAAGGGAAGAAGCTCCATTTCAAAGCGGGTCCCAAGGGAAGGAGGGGCAGCCCTGGCCCAGGTCTCCCTGCGTGGCTTTTGGGATGAGCTTTCCCAAGGCCACCAGATGCGCTGTCTCTGGGCTGGGAGTGGGCTCTGGGCCCTGGCACTCCGTTTTGTCCCTGCTGAAGTCCCCTGCCCACTTCACCAGCCATGCCCTGGCCTAGTGCTCCTTTTTTTCTGGTGCAAGCGAGGGAAGGAGTCCACAGCGCCGCTGACTGCCTTTGCAATGCCCTCGTGCCGTCCCTCTCACCAATGAACATTTCTCCAAACCATCAAAGCCCTCAGCCTGCTGACACAGGGAACCTCTGCATGGGTTCCCACGTCCAGTGTTGATGACCTTATGCCTATTGCGTTCCCCTGCCTAAATTATAATAATAGTAGTAATGCCCATGGCTGTCTTAGAGACCCTGCTGAGTGTCTGGGAAAGTGTTGCCTCGACACTGGCGGCTGGTCCATTCACCATGGTGTGGACCCGGAGTGTGTGCCAGAAGCATCAGCACCTCTGGTGCCTATGTGAAGTATTCTTGCTCAACATCGTTTGTTTTCTTCTTCTTCTTCCTCTTCGTGGTATGGACAGGCTGTTGTCCTAATCTATTGAATCTTAACAGCCTTATGTTGCCATGAGGAACACTGTTGTTGCCAAATGCGTGTTTCAGAAAGGCATGTCCATTTTTTTCTAGGAAAAATAAAAAAATCTGAAGTGTGAACTCTAATGCTGTGTAAAAACCCAGTTTAGTCAGGAAAACTTCAGGCTTTCCTCAGAGTAACTACTCGGGCTTTTCTGGAAGTTTTAAGTAAACTGGAAAACATTTAATTGTTTTTGTGTGTGAGAGAATGGACGAAGGTATAGTACTATTGACATTAAGTCAAAGTGGCTACTTGACTTTCTGTCAGTGTATTCTGTAAGTGTTCCCAGAAATTAGGCATATATCATAGTTGAATAATTATGCTAGAGTAAACAAAAAAAAAGCCCTGCAGACACGTATGTACACAAAGATTTTAAAAATTACAGTTGGCACCTTTGTAATATTTTGGTTTAATCTAGGAAGGCTACGTTTTCAAAACCACATGCTAATATCAGAGCACTTAGCACTGGTCACCCAACTACATCAACACACTCATTTTGGCAGTTTGGTTGAGTTCTCGGGGACACAGCATAATGGTATCAGCTCTTGGGTCAGAATTCTCAGCAAGACAGAAGAGGTGTTCACAGGGACTTTTTTTAAGGATTTGTGTGTCCACTGTAGTTTCCTTTGTGTGAGTGCACAAACCCGCAGTCTGTTCAGCGCACAGTGTGGGAGCAATTCTGGGTTTCTTGCTGATACCCAAACAGGAGCTGACAATGTTTGGTCATCTCTGGCCAGGAGGCTCCTGTGTCGGCAGATCTGCCGTGCCCTGTTCTCGTGTTCCTTCCACTTCTGGGTTAAACAGCAGCTACACACTATTTCTGCAGGAGGTTCTTGGCACCAGAGAAATCTACGTGGTATGGGAAGGTTGCAGTAACTCTCCACAGCAGCAGTGGTTCTTTTAAGTATGCTTGACAGGTTTTTTTTTTTGTTGGTTTTTTTTTGCATTGACTTATTAATACTAATCAAAACTCAGGGTCTCAGTCTGTATTAATAGGGTGCACTATCATGAGGGACCTGCTATCTAGAACAGTGGTCTCCAGACTTTTTTGATAGTGTGCCCCCATCTGTAAAAAGATTTTGAGCATGCACCCCCAATCTATGTATATATTTTAATTTATAAATTATATACACATACTACTGTCCTGATATATTATGTACATTATAAAACATACACAAAAATAGAATCTAGAAAAGGATAAGCTAAAGATAAACACATTGTTAATTTATTTTATTTATTTATTAATGGCACAAAATGTATTTTCTTGCTGCCCTCCAATGGATTGTCTTGTACACCCCTTAGGTGTGCACACCTCACTTTCAAAACTGCTGATCTAGAAGATGGGCTAAAGCTCAAGGAAAAAAAAAAAACAACAACGAAAATAAAGAAAGAAATATTTACTCTTTGGCCTTAATGTGCTCTGTGCATGAGGTTGAAGACTTTCAAAGTCTGGTCCAAGACTCTGGAATGAACTCCCTCAGGAGCTGAAGACTATCACAATCATCATCATCATCATCCGAACTCAAACAAGCTTTCTTTAACCTGCCTTTATGACATAAATACATTGCAACATATACATTAAAGAAAAGCGCCCAAATTATCAGAGCGAATCTTTCTACAAGCCTTTCCCTGGGGCAGAAGAAGGGAGAAGAAACCATGTGTTGCCTAATGCAGTACTGGAAAGCAAGGAAAGCAATTGGGTGTTGCTGCAATGGGGTGAGAGCATGAATAGACTAGTGTGTGATAGAAAACTGTGTTCGTTACTGTTCCTACTCAATTAAAAAGGTGCACCAATGTGAAATAAATGTTCAGTTCAGATCAACAGGTTTGTATATTCCTTTTTAATTGGATACTACTTGCTTAGGATTGTTCTATTGTTTTCTTCCTTCTGCAGTGGTGTCCTGACTCTGGAACTGCGAGTAAATGACTAAGAACTGTTGACTCAAGCTGTGTCTGGCTGTAAAATGCACTAATTTATTGAGCTCGCTTCAAGAGGCTTTCTTGGGTCATATTTCAGTAAAGCTGGATTGCTTTGTTGGCAGAAATCTGAATATAGATAAACCTGTAAATTACTTGCTTCCAAAATTGGTTCAAAGAAGCATTCTGAGTCAGAAATACAGTTCACATACCGGACAGTGAATCCCAGCCTTCCTGGAGGTTCACTACTGTTTTACTTGAAGGGTGAAGTTTATTTCATCCTTGCTGCCTGGTTAACTCTCCTGGTCACCACATGAGTTAGGATGAACCTGGAGTCAAGACTTTTTCTGCCCCCACGTACCCTGTTTGCGCAAGGGAAAGTACTAGAAAAGACAGGCTGCACGCTCCCACCTCTTTTATAGCAAGTTGTTCACCCAGCTTTGATCTAGTTTTCAGATGCATGTAGGAATGGGTAAAGACTAACCACTGCTTTCCTAACCTGTTAAGAAAGTCTAGGTTTTAGAAGTGATTAGGGCTGGCTAGAAAGTTGTGTTTTACATCAGAAAATGTACTTTCTGAAAAAAGTTTGAATTTTTATAGGCAATTTTTGTTTTGTCACAGTATCTCAGTTTGGCTGACGTTCCTGGGAACTTACATCTGTCTCTGTAGCACAGTGCTTTCCCTCTGACCACCCTGGCTGGTATGTTGTGGAAGTTGTGGTTTGACCAGCTTGCCATGCCTGTGGGAAAGAACGGGGCACCTTCACTCGAAACAACAAGCTCTTTTGAGCTATGGAGCTTCACCACAATGGGAAATGAAAGTTTAACATTGAACTGGAAACAAAGATTTTTAGTCTTGTTTCAACATGATTCCCTACCGTGATGTTTCCTAAATCAAAAGCTTTTGGAATTTGTGTTCTGTGCCTCTCCAGGCTGTACCTTGAAATAGTACCTTTAAACAGTCAAATGCATCTCTTGGTATCTTTGAGTGTGGGAGAGTAACCACTGGTGAAAAATACAAACAACTTGGTTGACTAGTATAACAATACATAAAACTGCAGTAGAATTCTCATCTATTAATAGCTTCAGAGAATCACAGAATGGTTTGGGTTGGAAGACACCTTCGACCCCCTGCCATGGGCAGAGATATCTTTCACTAGATCAGGTTGCTCAAAGCCCCATCCAGTCTGATCTGCAACACGTCCAACGACGGGGCGTCCACAACTTCTCCGAGCAAGCTATTCCAGTGTCTCACCACCCTCATTGTGAAAAATCGCTTCTTTATATCCAATCTAAACCTACCCTCTTACAGTTTAAAACCATTGCCTCCTGTCCTGTCACTTACAGGCCCTGGTAAAAAGATTCTCACCACCTTTTTTGTAAGTCTCTTTGAAGTACTGAAAGACTAGAATAAGGTCTCCCCGGAGCCTTCTCTTCTCCAGGCTGAACAACCCCAGCTCTCTCAGCCTGTCCTCACAGCAGAGCTGTTCCAGCCCTCTGACCATTTCCCTCCTGCAGGCCAGCTTTAACAAGTTCACATCTTGCCTATTGCTGAAGCCTGTTTCTTGGTGGTGACTAAGTGCTGGTTTTATGTAGGAAATGTTGAAATGTCCACTTTCTTTGGGATGATAAAAAAGGATGAAAAGGGATACCAACACTTCCCAGTTTCCCAAGGGAAGGGGACTGTGAATTTAACTTGATGTGAAACAAGATCTTCCTTGACAAGTTTTGCATAAACCTATCACTTAACTTTTCTCACGCATTAAATGCTTCTTCTGAAACTGATCTGAGTATGAAGTAGGGCATTTTAGTAATACTTCCATAATGTTTTGTGTACCTGCTCGGTAAGTATACTAGCAAGTTCCCTTTTGTCCAGTCTTTCATAAATAATGCATGTTTTATACCAAAACAAATATTTTCAATCTACAACAAACATAGAAGTCACGAACAAATGTTCATGTGGGAAAACAAGAATGCAAGATGAATTCTGTTAGTATGAACTCTTTGGATCTTGAATATATTAAACCTTGTTTCTGAAGAACTGTTAACTTTGAAAGTAGAAGGTTACAGTAAAAAGTAAGCGATAGTGTGATCCAAGTAGACTGAAGGATTTGTGACTAGAAGTATGACTTTCTAGTATTTCTAGAGGCGTGTCTAAAGAAATTAGTTGTTATTATTATTGAAAGTTACCATGTTGCTCAAGTGGCTGTTACAGAAACATGTCTTTTTTTTCTGAATTTTTTGCCCCAAACATAACCACTAGCCTTCTTTAGTTGTGTTTCTTAGTTAACAAATGCACTTGTTGAATTTTTCTTCTCTTTTGAATGAATTAACTAATTCATGCTTCTGCAGTGTTTTCAAGACAGAACTACCTACTGTGGACTACAGTAACCCATGACTGTTCCTGAAAATCTAATCAGAATTATATTTGGCATAACTACTCTGTAAACGACACTCAGTAGTAGCAGGATTTTCAACAGTGAAAATTTTGCTTCAGACTCTGGAAAAGAATAATTGCTGAGTGTTCCTGAAAATCTAATATAATTTTGGTTTTACCCTCATCTCAAAAAAATGATCATATTGCCAAGTTATATAAGAAATAAAAGTAATACAGAGATTCCTAGTCTCACTCTCTCACCTACCAGCAAAGGTGCTTTCACACATTACCAGAAGGATTTTGGCCACCGGGTGCAACCCAATAAACACAGATGCAGACTCAGTCCTTTGAACTGGGGCTGAATGCAGTTGCTGTCAGAGCTGGAAGCGCAGGCACAGAACGTTCTAGCATCACATGGCCTGGAGCGCATGTCAGACCGGGTGGTGCTGATGGGGAGATGAGGACTGCAAACCCTATAGCTACTCCCTGCTTTCTTTCTCCTCCATGTATCCTTGGAGTCTGTTGTTGATGATGATGATAATGAATGATGTTTTTATTATTGTTATGGACCTACTATTGTGTTCAGGAGA
Source organism: Pampusana beccarii (assembly GCA_013399365.1). Taxonomy (NCBI): domain Eukaryota; kingdom Metazoa; phylum Chordata; class Aves; order Columbiformes; family Columbidae; genus Pampusana; species Pampusana beccarii. The sequence goes on from VWYH01009133.1 coordinate 377,500, forward strand.
ACTTAAATTGCAAATTTGAGTGCCTTGTTCCAATTATGCATTCAGTGGCATGAATACATAATGCAAAATATAGGCAGATGTTCACGTCACTGCAAACAAGCTAAGATACGAACTGGCAGTGCCTCAGCTGCACTTTGAGCCCTTTGTGGGTGTTCTGATGCTGCAGTGAATGTGAAACACCTTCATCACTTAGCATGTGGACTCACAAAGTCACTCTGATGTTCTTACATCTGTATCATAGTCTGTATCATAGCATAAAGCACACATGCTTCTGTTTACATAGTTCACGTTCTTGTTTTCAGGCCTGTACTTTAAAAAGTGACCGTGATGTTCCACCATAGTACCCACAGCTGACTTGCCAACGCTGGGCTGGTCGGCCACCACGCTGCAGCTGTTTGGGTCAGGAAGCTTCCAGAGAGCAGCAGCAACCTGCTTCCGAGGTGGGAAAGTGTTCCTCGTCCCCTGCTCTGGTCTTGGATGATTGTGTTACATGCTTCACTGGTAAGTTCTGGAGATGCTGTTAACTCTTTCAAGGTTTCAGAACAGTAGAGTTGCACTTCTCTGTGGTTGTTACCCTGCACCAAAGTTGGGAATAAGCACAGACAAAAATCTCACAACCTGCTTCAGATGTCCTCAGTCTGTTACATCACCAATAAACCCACATGACTACAAAACCTGTCCTCAGAGATCGTGTATTGTTGCTGACATGTCCTCTTCAGGGTCCTCTATGTCTGATTTAAATCCTTGCAAATTAACAGGGTAACTAAATGCCGGAACAGATCAGCTTCTATTCTGGATCCCAGCAGGGAGCAGAGGGAGGTGTGACGAGCCTGCACAGCGTGTCAGCAAGCACTGGTGGACTAAGACCCCTCTGCCCTGGGATCAGTGATGGTAGACAAGCTCTCTCACAACACCTAACATGCACTAGATTAGTGCTAATGAGCACAGATGTTTTCTCCAGAAGTCCCAGTAGATACTGTGACTTGCAGCAGACACTGGCAGGTAGGGTAGATGCTTGTTAGCCTGCCCTGGTAAACTCTGCAGAGGAGGTTCCCTCAGTCACATCTCTTTCAGAGAAGCGTGGAAAGTATTAATTCTTTGTAGGAAGAGTGCAGGAGCTCAGCTGGAAAGAAAGTCTCCACTCCTTTCTTTTTTTCATCGTGGGTTATTGCAAAAGGTCTTCAGCAACGCTGGTGAATTACATTTTATCTGTGGCATTTGACTTACGGTCTGCACTGAGGGCATGTGGCCTGCAGGGTCAGAAACAAATTGCTGCATCTCTTCAAGAAGAGTTTTGGCCATTAAATCAGACCACATTTGATTCAGCCCCTTTTAGGTGACACCATGAACTAGGATGATCTTTCATATGCAACACTCCATCAACCCTGTTGTTGTAGCATTTCCTGCAAATACTGCAGTAATTTGGGGCAGGGAGCATTTCCCCTGAGCGGGCTATGGACTCTGTGTCTTACTATTCTAATGCTTTGTCTTCACGCTTCCTGTTTCACATTCTGGCATCTGTGACACTCCTTAGCATTGACTGGTTTCTGTTTTCCATCTTGCTCACACCTTTGGCTGCTGAATGGAGCTGGAGAAAGTCCAGACTTCTCTTGAGTGCCTAATTCTTCAAATCAAATCCATTTTTGCGGGTTTGTTTTTGGCTTTTATTTTTGGCTAATGAAGACAGTGATACCAGTCTTGCTAACAGTGATACCTGTTGCCTGAGGAAATTTTTTTCTACCTTTTTTGTTTTCCAAGGTGTGTCTTTTGTTTTCAGTATCCTGTTGTGCAGATGAATTTTGCTGCATTTTTAACTGCTGTTCATCCTTCACTATCTGATCTCATGTCCTGTTTATCGCCTGTGCCACAGAATTTGTCCTTTGTATTTCACTGAGTTGTCCTGGTCCCATATCCAACATTACAGTGTGAATAAGCTAATAAACCACCCACAATTGCTTAAGAAATTCTGATAAAGTCTTCAGCAGGCAGAGTCAGTGTAGCACTTTTGGTAACAGTCTGTCCCTCGCAAGGGGTCCTGGCACAAAGACCTTTGTCAGGAAGGGGTTCCTGTGTTCCAGCTGCTCAAACAGTTGAGACACTCCCCAAACACCTTCTCATTTTTGTGGCAAGATCAGTACAAATGCGAAGATGAACCTGGCCATGTGTGCTGTGGCAGTTTTTCTTCTCAGTGGACAGCAAATGCTTTTACGCTTTTCCCTTTTTTCAGAGTCTTGTCATATACAAAATTTAAACTTTATCTTGTATGTCCATCTGAATCTTTTCTGCCCTGTCTTTATCTTCCTGATGGAGTGGAATGATGAGCTCTTAGATTCTCCAAGGGTCAGTCATAGACTGAACAATCATTGCCTAATCTTCCTTCCTTTTCAGGTTAGAGGCTTCGCAGTTTTCAGTCTTTCTTCTGCGATTTTCTCTTGGAGATCCCCTTGAGCAAGACTTTCTTTAAAAACATTTTGCTGAAGATGTGATTGCATCTCTTTTACAGTTCTTCCTTAAATAATTTTCCTTTCTCATTTATTCATGGTCTTGTCAATCTTTCAGCTGCTACTGCCTGTCATGGGCTGTTTATGCCCACCTTTTCTGTAGCTGGATGATCTTATCTTTTTTCATAGATCACATCTTGCATTTCTCACTAGTCCTTCTGAATGGCCTGCACTGGCAAAGTTTTCTCTATGTGGTTATGTTCCCTCTTTTTTCTTCCCTTCACACACATTCCTCTGGTATAACTCACTCCAGATTTTCCTTAGGCTATTTTATAGGCTACTGTCACTCAAGTATTCCTTTCTTTTCTATCATTCATATGAGCTCTTCTATATATTTTTAGTTATTTTTCACAAAACATCTGGCTTCCCTAAAATCTGCGTGCTATTGTGTCCTTAAATGATTAGCACCACTACCCACAATATGTTTATATTGTGAATATCCTGCACTTGAAGTAAAATGAATGATTTGCGAAGGCTTTGATTTTTAAATTTGTAAGAATCAAACTGTGGTCTGTTGTCTACCACTGCCATTATCAGTATGCTGTTTCTGGCAAATACCTGGACTATACACCCTTCAGCTGTGTTATATATTTCTGGATAGAAGAAATCACAACTTAGAGACAGGATGTAACTCTTTTCCACATGCGCCCATGGAATGGATGGCACCTCTGCAGATCATGTGCTGCAAGCTGCTGCTCAAAGCAGGGTCAGGTAGAGCAGGTTGCCCCAGACCTCTGGGGTACCCCCAGTGACCAGCTGGGCCTTGTGCCTCCCATCACAGCCCTCTGAGCCCAGGTTGTGACCAAGGGACAAATCTACATCCGTCAGTACAGATGTATTTGTAGTACAGTAGTTCGATGTTGGATTCTGGACTTTGCGCTACCTTTTTCAAATCACTTAGTAGTAGCAAAATTTTATCAATTTGCTATTCATCTGCTTCTTGTGAATTTGAGTTTTTTAATTTCCCCATCATTCTATGCTTTTATTTAGTGTTCTTAGCTATTGCCCTCATGGACCTGACTATCATGAGTGCTCTGCAAATGACACCGAGGGATCGGGGTCATTTTGCTGGACACGGGTAGCTGGTACCACAGAGTATCTTGGCTGCCATGTAAGACATCCCAGTAGACTGATGGATGTACACACAGGGCCTACAGGAGACCCATGCCCTGCTGGAGCAGCAGATGGGGTCAGACAGGCCTCTCTAAGGCATCTCAGGGCAGTAAATGCCTTACATAGGCAACTGAATTGAATCCCTATTACCGAGCCCATGTTTTTCAACCCTTCCCACTAGCTGAAATGACTACAAATGTGTTTTTTTTCCCAAAATAACTGTTTTTTCCCCACTCTAAAAGGTAGAGTATTACTGGTCTATATTCAGCATGCGTAGATTTTCTTTGCAAAGTCTAGACCGTAACTGCACATACCACATCAACGTGTCTGAAGTTTTTGTAGAAAATAGTCTTGCAAATATAGCAGCTGTGTGGAGCTGTGTGCTCCAGATCCAAGCTTGTTTCCAGGCTGCAGACAAGTCTTTATCCTGCTTCTGGCAAAACAGTCTTCTCGCCTTTCGAAGCCTCTCCCTTAGCCTTCCCTGTTGCTCTAGCTGTATGTGCTGTGTATCAGCCTGTGGTTTGCTAATTTAAACCACCGTTTGTTTATCTCCTTTGTCCTCCAGAATTTGCTCTTGGGCTTTCGCCAGGCTGCAGAACACACATGGCTATTTTGTGGGGGAAAAAAAATATCCAACTTGAAGTCAGGAGCTTTTTCTTTGACTTGATTCTCTCCTTCTTATTGCTACAGATGCCATAGATCTTCTGAGGCCACTGAACCAAGAAGTAGCTAGTCTGTTATAAATGTCCGGAAAGTGTTTGCCTCTTGTATGTTTCTATTTATATGTTATAGAAATGTTTTAGATATATATGTTATACAAATATATAAACACAGAAATGTTTTTTGCACCAAGTTCAGTCTTTCTAGGACTATTAGAGGGTGTGTCATGTCAAGATCTCCCCTCCCTACCCCTGTGGGGTCTCTCCTTTCTCTGCACTACCTCCTGTGTGAGAGGAGCTGGACCCTTCTGGCCTGGCGTGCCCACCCCTCACACTGGGAAATGGGTGGGAGATGATGGACAACTTCCATCCTGACGGAAGAAAGACACTAAAAGCCTTGCAGGTATCAGTCCCAGAGCAGAGCCTGACCTGGGAGGGATAGAAAGGATCATACGGGATGTTACAGCAGTGTTTTATTGAGAAACATCTTTGCTGAGGAAAGATGATGTTGATGGGCTGACAAGAGCAGCTTCGATAAGAGTGAGTTGACGTAAGCCTGAAGCCAAAGGAGAGCTTTCAATGTGAACCAACTGATCTAGAAACTTTTAGCATATTTGTGTCAGAAGAGCTCATGTAACCAAAAAGGGAAAAAAGATAAATGTTTGGGTGACCAGTTTCCCCTTCTGTAAATAGGTCACTACTCGTGTAATTAGAACTGAATGCAGGGTGTGTGCTGGCATACACAAAGCAATATGTCTAAGGGGAATAATACATATTTAGTCTAAATCTCTGCTTATGAGAAGTTTAGATAACAGTCTTCACAAGGTTTTCATATCAGGAGTGAATGGAAACAGGCTGGTAGGACAGAAGGATTTCTTTACCACCAGTAGCCAAATATTCTTGTGTCTGAAACAGGTGTTGCGCAGCATTTCTGTAAATAAAGGAAGAGTTTCCTGATCTTTCTCACTGGAAAAGGAACTACATAAAGCCCTTGAGCCTGGTTTTCCCTTCAAGCCACTGTAATTGCAGAAGGAGGGAGAGGAAGGGCCAAGAACCAGTTTTATCCCCCTCCTTGTTACAGCCCCAGCTGTGACACTGTTTTGAACAGAAATTACACCACATTAATTTCTCTCAGTGGCAGCAGTCTTTTTGCTGCCCTGAGCTGTTTTAGTGAGTTATAGTTTGAGGGCTGGTGTATCCAACCCCTGGCTGTGTTGCTCTTCTGCCCTGAAATACATGATGAGCTGCTGAGGGTGAAACGCTGGCCTTCTGTGCTTTTGCAGATTTTTAAGAGGAAAGATGTGAGCTGTCTTGGCTGAGATTTCATAGAATCATAGAATCGTTTGTGTTGGAAGGGACCTTCAAAGCTCATCTAGTCCAACCCCCTGCAATGAGCAGGGACATCTTCAACTAGATCAGGTTGCTCAGAGCCCCATCCAGCCTGGCCTTGAATGTCTCCAGGGATGGGGCATCTACCACCTCTCTGGGCAACCTGGGCCACTGTTTTACCACCCTCATTGTAAAAAATGTCTTCTTCATGTCTAGCCTGAATCTCCCTTATTTTAGTTTAAAACCATTACCCCTTATCCTGTTGTAACACTCCCTTCTAAAAAGTGATTTTGAAGTAATCCTCCGCTACAACTCCTTCCAGGAGATTGTGCAGCTTTATTACCAGGTGTGGGTGGTTGTTACCAGGGCTGTATGAATGGTCTGTGTGTTGTAAAGGCAAGACGGTCTATTGCTAGTACCAGGAATTTGAGGTCTTTTCTTATGAAGACCCTAGACCAGCAATCACCTTAGGGAAAAAAGGCAGTGACGACTGTGAAGGCTGAGCAGAGCCATCCCTGGGATGGCCACCCTGTGCAGCCACTTGCCCGCCGTCCCACCGAAACCACATGCGGGGAGAAGAACCCAACCGAAGCAGTCCGGTGAAAAGGAGACGTGGGGCAGTGTACTCTTACTCTGCTCATAAGATGACAGCGGAGCCTGGAACATTTCAATTTCTCTTTATGTATACAGGCCATGGGCATGAACCGGAGACAAAATGGTCTTTATAAGGCAATGATACTGGAGTGGCTGAGGCAGCGCTGGTGAGGACGGTCCCTGCAGCCACGGCAAGTGGAAAACATCGTGTCTCCCGCGCTCATTCCCTCCCAGCAAAAATAGGGTTGTGGGGCTGGGTGAGGTGACTATAGCAGGAGCGCAGGTGTAGACACTGGAGCAAGTTTGGGCTGTTTGGGGTGAGGGAGAGCTCGGGATCCCGCGGAGCAGCGTCCCAGCGGCCACCATGCAGGTGGTGCCGAGGCTGGATCGGAGCTGAGAGAGAAAAGGGAAAAGGAGTTTGCAACCTAAGTTCTTGGCAGCAGCAGAGGCTGAGTGAAGCGGTATCAGCGTTGCTATGGCAGTGGTCTCGGAGCTGCAGGGAAGCCCGGATCCCCACCACATTTGGAGTTAAATTCTTCCCGCGCAACTGGCTTGCTGTCTTCTGCCCTGAGCCTGTGCTGTAGCTACTTATATAGGCGGGCAGTATAGAGCACTGTTGGAGCTATTTTTGTCACTGACAGACTTGGATTGATCCCAGCAACCAGAGGCTGCAGTCTTTTCTCAAACATATTTGGTGCCAGTCACCTTAAGAAGTTTGCTGTCCCTGATGCAGGGGCACAGTTGCTCTGCATACATCCATGTTCTGGAGCAGCCCCCTCCCCTTGTGTGTCCCGAGGGCTCCTTTCTGATGTACAGAAAGTCCAGAACTGCAAACTACCTGGTTTCTTCCCAGAAAATAACACGTGCCTTGAAAATAAATCCACTTTACACCGAAGCAGAGGCATTTTTACTGAACTTCAGGCTGGGCTGGAAGCCTACAAGAAGCATGGAAATGTTACAAAGAGAATTTTCTTTATTTTGGGAGGTGGTATATAGTACACATTTAGGAAAAATTAAAAAAAAGAAAGAAAAAAGGCAAAGTTTATTCAAGATCTATAAGCAGTGGGAATCATATATGAGATTTACTTAGTTCCACTTCTCTGAAGCAATGTAATGTAACTGCAGCTAAATTTGCAATTTTATGTCTTCCTCACATTGAGAGGCCAAATGGATAATAACAGATTCCTGCCAGGCATGTTTTGGGTGCTAAAGGCAGCATATGAAACCTAGCAGGGGCCTGGAAGGTACGACGTGCAACAGGACTGCTTGACTTCAGGTAGCATGGTTGTGTGGGCAGGGAAGATGTTAGAACTGGTCCTCATTGTCCGTCCGACAGCTACGGATTCTCTGTTTGAAATAGTCACCGTCATTCAGTAACAGCTGAGTAAAACAGATACTGCAGAGATTAAGTGGCTGGAGTGATTTGGTGTGTGGTCTTCATCACTGGTAAAGGTTGTGAAAGCTTCTTGTTCCAAAGTGTCTGTACATGGGAGTAAAACACCAAGATCAGGGATGTAACTGCTCTCCAGGTGAGAGAATTAAACTCTTGGCTTGGGAAGCAGGTCGTATTTAGAAACTTTAGGTCTGTATGAGCTCCTGGAGGAGTGAAAGTGTGAAACAGGTGTATTTTATCACAGTAGGTTGCAAAGATGCTGAGAACAGCTAGAGAAAGTTCAGCTCCTATAAGAGTGGGTCTGGGGTGTTTCATTACTGGGAGGGTTTGATTCTGCATCTATTCAGCCTGGCTTTATTATTAACTTCAGGAGAGTTAATCCTGATCTACTCTCACACACGTAACAGCAGAAGCAAAAATTTTTGCAGCCTCTGAGACTAACGAGATGCTCCTGAACTGATTAATGGATGTGAATTAAAACTGAGTAGCTACAATTTGTTTCTGCAATAGCAATGCTTCCCATTTGTCATCCCTATCTCATTCCATGGGAGAGTAATTATAGTTCCAATTTTGCAGGTAAGGAAGACAGACTCAGCGATCTGCCAAAGGTAAAGTTGACAATTGTTAAAAGAGCTTGAAATAAGAGCTTCTTTTTCATGATTTCTGATCCTTTGCACAGGCAGACACTATGCTCTGTATCAGGACATGGCTCTGGTCTCATTAAAACTCTGGATAACCACCCTAATGCAGATCTGATGTGAACTCCTGATTGTATTTCTGTTGAAATACCCAGAACAGTAATGCTAACGACATCTGGATGAGGACAGGTTACACCTGATCAGAAAAAAAAAAAAAAAAATCTTTAGGGACGGAATTGCTTCTTCAAACTTGTTTTGAACACATTTGAACTGGCAGAAGGATTTTGCACCACTTCAACGCCTTTTGTCAGATGTCTGTGATGTATCTGAGCTGGCAGCAGGAGTCCTGCCAGTGGAATGAGCACCCCATGGAGCCACTGCTGGCTGTGACACCCCTGGAAGCAAAGGAGCGATCAAATGTTAAGCCTCTCCGATGGTGTTTTCCATCTGTTTCTTCACCTGCATGCAACATGCACCTCATCACCATTTCTGGGGAAGGAAAATTGTGTGATCACCTCTGTGTCTGTGTGTGTTCCCCATTAACATGTTTCAGTCTACAGGCAGCTTCGACTGCATTTAATATAAGGGCATATGTCTCGATATAAAATTATGTTCCTGCACGTCCAGTATAAATAAATAAGTTACCAGGGACAGGAGAAAACTGAGTCTGACTGAGCACAAGATCTGTCCTAGTGACTTCTGACCCTGACGGCTGGGTCACACAGCTGAGCTTGGCAGACAGTGTGTTACTGGCAACCGTGTGTTCCATGAAAACCATGAATTATGTTAAGATTTTATCTACACAAGGCAGGCAATCAAGAAACAAACAATTTTCTTTAAACATCATTAGTTTTTTTACAAACTGTCTGGCTTTCCACAGATCTTAGTTTTTAACCTGTAATATCCCCCACAGATTTTGAGATAGGAAGGTGCTTAAAATGTCCAACTGTATGTACTTAATTGTAAGATAAACTAGCTAACTTATTTACTCAGGAAAATAAGTGCCCAGGACCTCGTTTTCTGATGAAAACCGAGTGTTGTCAACTGAGTATGTGTTTCTTCTCCACCCATAAAGCACTGAATTTTTTAATGTAGAACAAAGACACTCAGACTGTATTTTGAGGGGAAAAAAACCTGAAGATCAAGGGAGATATTTTGGGTTACCTCCTTCACACAGCACACATGCTTCTGTTTTAGGGTTTCTCCAGGAATGACATGATACTGGAGACACCAACCCTTCTCTAACTCTTCAGCTCCTAAGCAGAAAGGAGCGCATAGACTAGCATCAAGTGGACATGGCCCATGGCTCTGGTACCTAATTACTGTGTATGCCAGCAGCAGCACATATCGCAGAAGTTCCCTGACTTTCGCACAAGGGAGAGGGAGTATCAGCTCAGACTTCACACTGACATTCCTTCAGGCTTGAGCTGGGGCTCTGCAAACTCCATGGCTTTAAGAGCAGAGCTTTGCTTCTTGCTGGTTGGTTTTAGTCTTGAATCTCAATTCGATGTACAGCATACAAGGTTCAGAGCTCCAAATGCTGCTGATATTTCAGTGAGGGAAGGGAAGGGAAGGGAAGGGAAGGGAAGGGAAGGGAAGGGAAGGGAAGGGAAGGGAAGGGGGAAAGAATAAAGAGAGAAGGGAGGAGAGGGACTGAGGAAGGGCAGGAGGAAGACTGGTTTACTGTTATTTAGCTTACAAAGGCAAGTGCTTAGAAAAGGAAATTATTTGACGGCTTGTGCCGCTGTAATTATTTCCCCTCCTTGCCTGCTTAGGATGGTGCTGACATTAATGTCAGAACTGTAATTAAAGTAAGTACCTCACATTCTCACTGACAGGACAGCATAAAATGAATTTAAAAGAGAACAAAACTGCAATTGCACAGATCTAGTATTTCCTGACTTCTCACTGCCTGAGTTTGCGTCCAAACAACATTATTTTTAAATAGCTTGGGTTTGACTGAGTCAATGCTGCTTATAAAGCTCTCAAGATCAGAAAAAGGCAGAGAAGCCTCTTGAGAACAGTGCCAGGAAGCTTCACACCCACAGCGGTGACAGCTGGAGGTGGGGATTTGAGGCTGCTTCCAGTTTTTAAAAGATTGATGCATCTGGAGAACAGGACATCATGTCAGTGGCAGAAGCAGCAATCTTTTATCCCGTAGTAAGTAGTCTGATGCAGAAAGCAGCATCTGAACATCAATTTTGCCTTGCCGTAAGCAAAGCGACCCAGCTGCCAGGCTATGGTGAGGATCCCTCTGACCTGTCCTGCAGATTTCAATAGCTGTCTGGCTTCCAAAGACCATCCCCGAGCATGGTCACCCAGAGTGTCCTTCCCAGGTGGTTAAAGCTCTCTGCTGACGTGGAGTTCAGCCTGTGGACTACACAGATACTTCAGAACACAGGGACTACTGTCTAAGCTCTGGCTGTGGTCTTTCTGGCACCTGTCCTCGAAGGAGGCTCTGTGGCCTCCATTCAAAATGGATGAAGGGGCATTAATTTTCCCCCAGTTCCATATGTTGTTAGTGAAGGAGGTAAACAACACACCAGAACAGACTGAGTTGCTACCAGGATGCATATAGTGCCGATGGTGGGTTGTCAGAGGAGAGGGGGAAGCGTTTGAACTTGATCACTCTCCAGTGATTGTGCAGAGTGTCTGAGCAATATGTCATACAGATTGGATCGCTTCCCAGGGCCAAGTGCTTAACGTTAGGATGAAGTGGCATCTATATTCCACCTCTTGTTTTTTTCCTTTCCGCAGAACCATTTTCACAAGATTTGCCAAAAAGAGAAATGAGTTTCCTTTTTTTGTATTTAAAAGACGTATGGGTTTCAGTGTGAGGAGAAAAAGAAACTTCATTAAAACAGAATATTCTTGATCCCACAATGTGTTTATAAGGACAGTGCTACTGTCCCATCAAGCATTCATGCATCCAAGTAACTTTAAGGAGAAGGGCAGCCCTTGAGCTCAAGTGCATGCTGCAGTTAGGGCCAGCATTTAGGAAACCACCAAGTTCACAGAGTGAAAGCAAACAAGTTGTGAGAATAGAAGGTTTTTGTGGTGAGAGGTGTCTTATCCATGCAGAAAAATACCTGATGTGGGATATAACAAAGACTTAATAATGAAGACATTAATAAGATGACATAAGTCATAATAACATGTCCAGTAATCACATAATAATATGATGACATGTTATAGCATGACATAAGGCATAATAACGAATAACAGAGATAGAGTCAGACTCTTCTGAGTGGTATCCAGTGAAAGGACAAGACGAAATAGGCACAAATTAAAATACAAGCAATTCTGTTTAAATTTAAGAAATATATTTTTTTTTTTACTGTGAGTGTGATCAAACACTGGCACAGGTTGCTCAGAGAGGTTGTAGAGTCTCCATCCTTGGAGATATTCAAAGCTCAAACAGGCGTTGTCCTGGGCAACCAGTTCTAGGTGACGCTGCTTTGAGCAGGGGGTTGAGCTGGATGATCTTTTGTTAAATAACTTATGAAGAATCAGGGTAAACAACAGGTCAAAGATCTCTTCTGACCCTACACAGTAGGATTTGATCACTAGTAAATGACACAGAAAAATAAAAGTTCTGTGTACTGATCAAAACACTTGTCACACCACAGAAGAGGGAAATTGTGCCTTTGACAGTCTCCTGGGCTTCAGGATTTGTATACGCAACTCTTTCCTGAATAACCATTCATGAAACACAAGCAGTGAAACCAGCAGAAACTTTTTTTTTTTAAAGAAAAGGTTGCTGTGGAATATTGTGCTTAAAATATTACACGTGTATTGTGCCAGTGCTTTCTTGGGTGCAGCTCAGTGGAAGTTCTGCAGTGTTTCAGTGTCTGTAGTTCATGAGGCAGAAACATCATTGGTTAAGAAACCTGGAACCTTTGGGGACATATTTGGTTACACACTTTAATGAATGTAATTTTAAGGGACCATAAACATATAAATAAAACCTGTGTATCCTTTTTTTTCACACTGTGTGTTCTCAGGCCAAAGAGCCTCTTTCTTGTTATTTTTCAATGAGGTTTAAATTCCTTTCTGTACCTTGTCTCAGCCTCACACCATTCCTTAGATACCAGAGCATCCTGTGAAATCTGATTCTGTTGGTTTCGAACTTTGACTGGACATGTGTGTACTGAGTGGACAGGTGGGGTAACTACAAAGGCTGGGGTCATGATGGGGAGACAAGAAGAGGCAGAGCATTGCAGGTTCTTGCTGTTCTTTTATCTCCCCCTCCCCGCCTTTTTTTTTTCCAAGAGAAGCTCCAATACTTTTTACATTTGAAGCCTTGACTTTTGCATGAGTTAGTTACTTGACATTGGAAGTGGCAAAAGGCCCACTTGCTACTCCTAGATAGTTATACAGCAGCATTAATAATAACATACTTGTTTATAATAGAAAGCCTTTCTTTGGCAGCAAACATCTTCATGTTGAACTTCATGGTGACTGTGTTCTGAATACTTTTACCTCAGTCTTTCCATTACTCTTGGATGTTAATCTAGCATAATTGTCAGATATTAACCAAAATGTTAACATAGATTACTGAGACAAAGCTCATTGAAATAATCAGTGTTTGACCTCAGACAAAAGAAACTCCAGCTGCCAGCATTTAGGGGTGGGAGGATGTACTTACTGAACACAGTGACACTTAAATTGTATCATTAACATTTACGGACTATTCGTGTTTATTTTGTGCTGAAAGGGCCTATTTCTGTTCTGGTATCTATGCTAATTTGGAAGAACACCAGTGAAATAAATAGCAATGGCTTGGTAGCATCCATATGAGGTCAGAGCCACTGGAGGACAAGGACCCTGTGGTTAAGTCACTGGACTGGGATTTGGAAAATTAGAGGTCAGTCTCCTACTCCACCACAGGTTTCCTGTGTAAATTCAATATACAGCCCAATCCAGAAAAGCCATGAGATGCCTCATGTGCAACCCAGGTGGAATTTGGCTGCCTAGACCCAAGTGGCACCAAACCTGCCTCGTCCTGCAATACCCACCTCTTCTGGGACACCTGTGGTTTTACTTGTAAAGTTTCTTAGGTGCCTAACAACTTCTTATTTCCTGGGTCTGCTGGAGAGCAGCTCCACAGAGAGGGATCTGGGGGTTCTGGTCCATGGCAAGTTGAACATGAGCCAACAGTGTGCCCTGGCAGCCAAGAGGGCAACCGTGTCCTGGGTACATCAAGCACAGCATTGCCAGCCGGGTGAGGGAGGTGATTGTCCCGCTCTGCTCTGCACTGGTGCGGCCTCACCTGGAGCACTGTGTGCAGTTCTGGGTGCCACAGGATAAAAAAGATATAAAGCTACTGGAGAGTGCCCAGAAGAGGGATACAAAGTTGGTGAAGGGTTTGGAAAGGAATCTGTATGAGGAGCGACTAAAGTCACTTGGTTTGTTCAGCTTGGAGGAGAATGAGGGGAGACCTCATTGCGGCTACAGCTTCCTCACGAGGGGAGGAGGAGGGACAGGCACTGATCTCTTTAGTGACCAATGACAGAACCCAAGGGAATGTCAGGAAGATGTGCCAGGGGAGGTTTAGGTTGGACATCAGGAAAAGGTTCTTCACCCAGAGGGTGGTGGACACTGGAACAGGCTCCTCAGGGAGGTGTCATGGCCCCAGGCCCGACAGTGTTCAAGAAGAGACCGGACAACACCCTCAGACACATGGTGTGAACCGTGGGGTTGTCATATGCAGAGACAGGAGCTGGACTCGATGATCCTTGTGGGTCCCTTCCAACTCAGGACATTGTATGACTCTATGAGTCCCACTTGGCTAGTCCATGCTGGTTGTTTTGTTGCTATTTTATTTCCAGTTTAGGGCTCATGAACCGAGCACCCTTGCCCTTCAAAGGGACCAGTCTGATAGGTGATTATGCCTAACCCAGACTGACCACTCGGGGTCAGCAGCAAGGACGGGCATTCACATTAAAATGTATCCTGATGTGGGGCTGGCACTGGTCCCAGTTGTGCTGCTTTTATACGAAATACCTTTGTCTGCAATTAATCCTTTTCCCACAGGGTAGCAGATTACAAACATGAAGACCTATGGCACAAGCTTCTGTTTATGTTACTTGGTCAGAATAAAAAAAAGCCCTGCTTTTTTAAAGCTTTAAGCACCAGATATCCTCGCCAGCTTTGCTCCATGAGTCCTACCGGTACATCTCACACAGGCATCAGACAGGCCACTCTCTAACTGGCTTGGTCAGTTCTCCTGTTGCAGGGACAACTGAAGCTACTGTTTTTTTAGGCAGTAAGTCTGATATTTGATGTATCAGAGGTGCTATATGCAATAACTCCGTGTCTGTGCAGCCAGTGCGCTCACAGCACACTTGCTTGTGTGCAGCGATCTTCTCCGAGGGCAGCCGGTTTTCACAAATCCCCCCAAAGCACCCTGGTGACAATCCTGATGATACATCTTGCACTGCAAGAGACCTTCTCACCACAGATCCGTGTGATGAAACTCCAAGGAATACCCCTGTCAGACAACTTCACCAGTTACAGAGAGATAAAGCCTGGGGGAGAATGTGCTATTTCAAATGCATGCACGTATATTTATTTTCTAATTTGCTACGGTTTAAGATTATGCAGATATATAGAAGTGGTTTAGCCTGGAGTTAAGGTGGCTGTGGAGGGTGTGCAAACATAAAAGGGTGTGTTGTTTTGGCTTCTTTGTTTAGAAAAATTATTAAGCTTTTTCTTTTTCTTTTTTTCTTTCTTTTCTGAAATACGTGCAGCAGGAAGCATAAAGACTGGCATGTTCCTATATAGAATTTATTTTAAATGGCCATTTGAGAAACTAGTGGCCTCCCCTGACTCCCCTTGCTAAATGCTTGGCCAGGAAGCTGAGAGGCAGGCATGGGTGGAGAACCACATGGCTGTCACCCATCATTACTGCGAAGTCCTACCTGTTAAATGGCCATCAGATTTCAGGAGCTTGCCAGGAGTGCGATAGGAAGGACACACTTTGGATGTATGACTAGTGACATTCAAACTGAATTATGAAAATTTGTTTTATTTATTAACTGCAAATGCCCATGCACATTTAAACTCTGTAGAGCAAGACCCACATCTTTGCACGTTTTGAAGTTCTCCTAAATCAAAGGTAATCAAAGAACAGCGTGACTATTATATACCATCATACGTGAGTAACCAATTAAATTATCATCCTAAAAGCTTGTTTTTAGTGGCCAAGGTTTCAGGCTTCATCGGTAACTTCAGATTCTGTGGGAGAAGTAAGTTCTGCATCCTGACCAGCGGAGCTGGGAGGTTGTGAACTCCACCCACTGGTGACCTACATTTTGGCTGTCTAGTCAACCTTCTCACAAGAACTACTTACAAGATGCCACTAGCAAATTACTGAGCTTGCATCCAACACTCCTAACCACACGCAAAACAGCTCAGTTTGGGAACGTCTTGCCAAAATAAGCACATCCTCACCCACATTGGACTGTCTGTCTTTAGGCAGAGGCAGTTAAATATTTCTCTGGAAGATGTTTTTTCTTGCTGGAAGGTAAAAGGTCCTTGTTTCCATGTTGATGTACTTCCAAACTCTGGCAATCCTCTTCGTGTAGAAATCCCTGTTCTGTAATACACATTGAAAAGCGTGGCCTTTGGATCTGTTTTTTTTCCTTCCCCAGAAACTAGGTGGAGTGAAGGCATCTTTGAAGGAAGAGGACTTGTGGAAAACCAAGTTCAGCAAGTCTGACTTAAAGCAAAACAAAGCCCGGGACACTCCCTGCTTTGGATTTTGTTGTACCCAACTTGTCCCTTGCTTGTGTCGGGCTTCACTCCCACCTTAGGGCTTTGTCCATCCCTGAGGAGGCAGCAGGTTTCAGAGTGAAGATGGCCAGAGCCGTTCACTTGGACCTATTGCTTCTGCTGTCCTCAGGGGCAGGCTGCTGCCGCTCTTCTTGCTGATAAATTCTGCACAGCTCCACGTGAGACCTCTTGCACTCGTTTTAGAATGAACTAACATGCAGATTTGCTAATAATTTATATTAACATATACCTCTGCTTGCGGTAAATATATATTTTCAGAGCCATGGCAGGCGACTGGCTGCCCAAAGTTGTGGAGTCTGGGGAAGCAGAGTGGGAATGGGTTCCAGCCGGGGATGCTGGATATTCTGAGGGAAAGGTGGATGTGGGGGGGTCCACGGGTAGCTGCAGCATCGGGCATCTCTGTGTTTGCTCTTTGCTGCCTCAGGGCTGGGTGGGGGATGGCCAGGATTTGCAGATAATTTCAAGAGTGCTGGCCGTAGGTGGAGTGGGTGAGCAGAAGTCCTGGTGCCCGGTGGTCTCAGATGGATGGGTGGAGACACATGCAGTTCTGGGGAGAAGAGGTAAAATGTGCTGGAGACCGGGAGAGAAGGGCTGTGCCACTCTGGAGGACAGAGATATAGAGTCAACCTGTGATTCTATTAGGAGAGCAAGAGAGCTGAAGGAAACCTTTTTGGGAAAAGATGAAACGGGGGTTCCTCTGATGAGAGGAGTTGTGCTGGTGGCAGGTGAGGTTTTCAGGTCCGTCTGTGTTTGGTTCTTCGTGATGTGCCAGCATCCCTCTCCCTGACTGCTCCGGAGGCAGCAGGAGAGCGGCTGGAGGGACGCGGCTTCCTGCTGGTTCAGCTCTGCCAGAGGTGGGGAAACCCTCCAGATGAGATAAGGCAGGTCAGATAGGGAGCTTATACTTGCATGTTTTCGAGCTTTTCTTTACCCCCACAAAATAAGCAAAGGAAAGGAAAAAGGAAAATATTGAGGGGGGGAAAAAATGTATAAGGTTCAAAATTACAAAAGAAAATCACTATTTTCTTTATTTTTTTTTCCATTAAAAATACTGGTTTTACTGCTTTGAAATAACCTGAATTGTTTAATTGACCCCAACAAGGAAATGGAATTTCTGTTCTTTATAAAAACCTGGTGTGGTAACATTTTCCATCCTGAAACAGAATTAAAACAGCCACAGTGAGGAAACTCGGTGTATTTTATCCATCAAAGAACTGAAGCTATTTTGAGGGTGGGGCTGAGGGAGGCCATAGTTTCGCGTTACATTTTCTTTGTGAGCAGCACGGCCCTGGATGTGTTTTGGTTTGGGGTTTTTTTGGAGGTCTTTTAACACAGTTAAAAGAGCAGTTCGGTGATCCGGTTTGCCAGGCATCGCTGCACACTGTCGGTGTTGGCACAACCGCTAACACTGCGGGGGTGGGAGCAGGCAGCTCCGGACAGGCCTGTCAGCCGGCTTTGCCGGAGAAGAAAATATAACACAAAAACTACGACATCGTATGTTTTTCACCCATAAGTAAAACACAGTCACTTCCAGAATTAAATATGATGGGCGGTTAACAATATTCAATAACACTGTACAAAGGCAGAGCTTAGGAGGAGAGGTAGCGTCTAGCTGATCTTGAAGGAAGAGACTCAGGTCTATTATCTGGATATGTTGCTATTCACTAGTTTGGGTTGGGGCTACATGTTTTAGCAAATACTCCCACCAGAGTTCAGCTCAAGAAAACAGATCTGTCTTATTCTTTAAGATAACCACTCTCACCAGCTCAGGATGCATGTAATCAACAGGCTTGGGGCTTGTATCCCATAACAGGTCATTCCCCAACCTATACTACAACCCCAGGTTCCAGTATAGGTTGGGGAATGACCTGTTAGAGAGCAGTGTAGGGGAAAGGGACCTGGGGGTCCTGGTGGACAGCAGGATGACCATGAGCCAGCACTGTGCTCTTGTGGCCAGGAAGGCCAATGGCATCCTGGGGTGTATTAGAAGGGGGGTGGTTAGTAGATCGAGAGAGGTCCTCCTTCCCCTCTACTCTGCCCTGGTGAGACCACATCTGGAATATTGTGTCCAGTTCTGGGCCCCTCAGTTCAAGAAGGACAGGGAACTGCTGGAGAGAGTCCAGCGTAGGGCAACTAAGATGATTAAGGGAGTGGAGCATCTCCCTTACGAGGAAAGGCTGAGGGAGCTGGGTCTCTTTAGCTTGGAGGAGACTGAGGGGTGACCTCATTAATGTTTATAAATATGTAAAGGGTGAGTGTCACGAGGATGGAGCCGGGCTCTTCTCGGTGGCAAACAGTGATAGGACAAGGGGTAATGGGTTCAAGCTGGAACACAGGAGGTTCCACTTAAATATGAGAAGAAACTTCTTCTCAGTGAGGGTGACAGAGCACTGGAACAGGCTGCCCAGGTGGGTTGTGGAGTCTCCTTCTCTGCAGACATTCAAAACTCACCTGGACACCTTCCTGTGTAACCTCATCTGGGTGTTCCTGCTCCGGCAGGGGGATTGGACTGGATGATCTTTTGAGGTCCCTTCCAATCCCTGACATTCTGTGATTCTGTGACATTTTGGTAACTCAGGGCTGATTTGGCCTTAAATCTACAGTCACGCTCACAGGAGAGGCTGGTCTGAAACAGTGTTCTTTTATTTGCAGTGACATCACTTCTGTCCAAACCGATCCAAGTCAGGTAGCTGCAATAACTTCTGCTGGTGACTGTTGATACAGTAAAAGACCGTGGATTAATGTTGAATAACCACATTTTGAATAGCTAGGAGAACAGTTTTCTCGCACACATCAGTTAATTAAAGGACAAGTTAGAAAGGCAACTGAGCGTGAATTACGGTGAGGCTGAGTTCCCGTCGTCTGAGTCACCTGCGGAAGGAGGAATTCAAAGAGTCCTTGTGCATTGCAGAGCTTAGGGTTGGTCAGGGACTGGAGGGCTGCCTGACATGGAATAAGGCAGCTGGGACTGGTGTGCTTGGCTTACAGCACTCCTGCAACTTCAGGGCAGCAGAAACGAGCCCTAGAGAAGCAAAGGGCCTGGCTCCAGCAGTTATGTGCAGGTGATTTAAATGCCACCCAAGCCCCTGAACTTTCAGGGATGGCTTCTCCGTGGGAAACACCAAGATCAAGGACACAAAGGAATGCCAGTCAGCTGAATGTTCTATGTTAAAACCTGTTTGTAAAGAGATTAGGAGACACAAACCTACCAAAAAATGGCCGTGATCATGTTCTGAACTTGCCCGCAAAACTGAAAGAAATTACAAATCATTCTCTACATAGGTATTAGAGTTCCAATACAAATTTAGGTGGAGTTTGCTCTTTTTTTTGCTTTCATTTTTGAATGCAAATTCATGTAAAATGACTGACCAATGTCTGCAGAGAAGACAATTCCCAAATTAATAGCCGCATGTCTCTCTATGAAATCTGAGGCCTGAAAATAACTGTGAAGTAGATCGATCCTTACAAGAATATGCATAATTTGGAGTGGAAAAGTCATTTAAAAGGCAGAGACCTGGAGTGCAAATAAGGCAGAAGAAAACTGGTTTGAGAAACTTTTGTTTATATTTTGCTTATTGTAGTCAAACCAATCCACCTACAACTAAAGGAAAGCAGTTGCTGGAGGAGAGCTGTTATCTTGAGTAGAAAAGGTAAGACAAACATCACATTCATGCAGGTTAACAAAACACATTGCTGTCCTATTTCTGTCAAACTTCTCCTTTGCGTAATGTCCCAGATAAGAGAAACCCATGGCCACCTTCAGAGGTCTGCAGGTCCTGAGAACAGCAAGTGTCTGTGTCCTGGCTGCTCACGTCCACGATGTTCACAGTCTCCCGCCTCTGGATGGATGGATGAGGGCCTCTTTCAGACTAGAGGTTTGAGTCCAAGTCCTTGTGGCCTCACACTAAGATGGAGCAGCTAAATGGCTGAATCTGCCTTTTCACCTGGCTTTTAAGCTCAGCCTTGGGAAGGGCTGACTGCATGTGCTTCTAGCTTTACAGCAGCTTGCATCTGGAGCTCACAGCACGTCCATAACCACATCTGTATCCAACCTAGTTCATGCTGACCTTCCTATGTCAAGGGTTTTTAAAACACGGTCTGCCAGGCATGGCAGCCAATTTGATGTCTGCAGTTCTAATGACAGCTAGGCTCTCCCACCCGTGCATGAGCTGCAGGAGGACAGGCCGTGGGTTTCAGACCTCATGCGGTTTTGAAATAGTTTCATGTGGCATTTGGGATATCACTGCAGATCCCTCAAGCTTCTTCTAAACATCAGTAGTGCCTGTGGTTTCTGTAGGTAATGCATCCTTCCTCTAGTCCCTGAGCTTCTAGGTTACCGTAGCTGCATATTAATCTGAAATTTAAATATAGCTGATGCACAGAGATACCGCTAACCAGTTAGGTTGTTCCTAACACCATTTTCCATCTGTGTATGTATGTAGTTTAGTATGTGCCGTCTCTTCTGCTTTGATCCTAAGCTGTTAACCAGGTGGATGTGGTGTCAAGCGTTTTGCATGGTTTACCTTTGGCATCTGCTGGCAAAACACACTTCCTAAGGTATCTCAGAGGGGGAGTTGCAGTGGACATATTGTTCCCCTTGGATACCATGGCCTCTCCCTGCTGAGAATCACTTTTCCATGATGTCTTTGGCAGAAGGAAAAGCTAAAGCTCAGTGGAGTTGCAGCAATTTATTTTTCACTCAAGATTTATTTTTAAAAGCAGCAGAAAAAGGGAAATAGAAGACAGTTTAGAAGGGCTGAGGGTTTGGAATTTTTTTTTCTTTTTCTTCATAGTGCTCTTTGATCATGCAACGAGTGAAGTCAATGCAAAGTAAGGCATGAAAAGCACCATCCCATGCAGTGAGTGTGCAACTTTCTTTGCACCAGAGAAATGATAAAGCTTGTCACGTTTTAAGACCTACTCTACTTATGACCAGAAAACAGTCCAGCAGTATTGTTAAAAACAGCTTTGCCTTTAGGCAAAGCTCAAACACCACCTTTCTCATGATGGGCTGTTTATACACCAGGCTGTCCTCACCCAGAGCCCAAAAAGGAGGAGGGGGAACCTCCCTCACAGCGCATACCCGCTGGCAGCTGCTGCTATCTCCCCATCTCCTGCCCCCAAGCCACGCTGCAGCATTCCTCGCTTCCTCCTGCCCATGCAGGCAGCACAGGCAGGGTGGCTCCCTGCTCCTTGGACAAGCTCTTGCTTGGAGCTGAGAAGGCCATGGAAGAAATAGAAGAAGCCAACCTCAAAATGTGGCTAGTGAGATCCATGCAAATGCCAAAGTCCCAAAGCTGCTATACACAAGGGAAATTCAGGCACCTGCTGTCTTTCCAGTCTGTAAGTTTTAAATATATGATCACTTTGTATTGTACTGAGATCCCAGCTCAACTGATGTACGTCACAGATCTGTTTTGGTCATGGATCAGGTTTGTTGGCTGCAGGAAGCTGTTGGACCCTGGCCATATGAGTTGAAGGAGCTGAAAGAGGCACAGCCAAGGAAACGGGTGTTGTGGTGCAGAACTGTGCTCAGTCCTTGGCTCTGTCACAGAAACCTTGTACAAGCTGCTAAAACCAGACTTTTCAAAAGCAGCTACTGGTGGTGTTTCTCTTTTCCAGACTGCCTGCTTGAGAGCTGGCTGCTTCGTTTATGAAAATATTGTGGACATTGCTGATTACATCTCAGCTGTCAGCTGTGAAATGAGAAATTCACAGCAATTATATTCTTCCCAGAGAGCTGCTGAGAAAAATAAATTAATGTTTGGTTGCGATGTGCTTGGATAATAAGGTAACACTTCTGCAGGACAGCCTAGGAAGAAATCAATGCTTCCGCCTTCGGATCAGGGTTTCAGTAATGTGTAGTGGGTAAGGGAAGAGGGACTGAAAAGTGAGGATAGATCAAATACACGTGGGCTGGACCTCACCATCTCGTTCCCAGTTAGGGAACGATTCCTTCAAAACAGTATGTTCTTGCATGACTAAAGACTAGACGGCAGTGTAAATGCACTCTCTTGTTTCTATCCTCTCAGTCTTGGCTACTATTTGTAAATATTTGCCTTTGCAGCCTCTAATGTTCTTTTAACCATCTCTTTTTTAACAGCAGCTAGGATTAAAACTCTCCAGCTGATACACCAAAACAAAACAAACATCCCAGTTCATTAAGGAAATAGCAGTGCTATCAGCACTGGCATCCTCAGGAAAGAAAATCATGTGGAAATAAAATGAAAATGGGAGGAAAAGGTACTCTCTCTTCCAGGTAGATGCTACTTTCTGTCTTCAGTCTTCTGCAAATGGACCCAATTTCATTTAGATATGCCGATGGCCTGCTCCCACTCCCAAGAGAGTTGCACAGCCAGCACGGAGAAGGAAGAACTGAAATAGGGCAGTATAGTTTACAAGCATTTCGTAGTTGTAACTCATTAACAAAGAACTCCGTCTCCAGTGAGTGGAAAAACTTTAATGTTCATTTTGCCCTTGACGTTGTTCTTATACTGGCACTGGCCTGAGGCGATGCCTACTGTGAATTTCATCCTAAGCCCATTTCTGCCTCTTTTTTTCCTTTTTATGAAGCAGGATGTCTAGTTATCCAGTAAGTGGCAGCAAATGGCTTAAAGATTCATCAGCAGTAAATTCTTATCCAGTGAATCTTTGACCACTGAATGAACAAAGGTAGTGGATTCCTGTACGTGTCTGCAGTGGGTGGAAGAGAAAGGAGAGCCATGCACTCTTCGTGCTTGCTGACCCTTGTAAAGAACTTGCCTTTAAACTGCAAGCCAGTAGAACCACCTCAGTTTGCAAGATGCCTTAGCAAAATTTATGCATGTATTCAGTTTGGAAGAGCTCAAGCTGCCTAAGCTGAAAGCTGATCTGTTTGGCTTTTTGTTGAGGTCTTATCCCCATGTCTCATGTCGATTGGGAGAAAGCATAAAACTTTAAAAAGAAGAAAAAAAAAAAGGCAAATGCTATGCAAATAACCACCTTATCCCAGTTGTGTTAAATACTTCTGAATGCACGCAAATAGGATAAATGATGTATTTGGGAAAAGAAATAGCCATAAAGAAATGCATTTCAAGATCATCTGGGGCTTCCTGCTTTTTTTCATTTGCTTTTGTAAAAAACAAAACAAACCAAACATAAAAACAAAACCAAAACTGGATTACAAACCAGCATTAGTATTAATGAAACAAAAGGAAATGGAAGCAAGTATTTGCCCACAAACTGTGGCTAAAATGGCACTTATGTTTCTAAAGAGGAAATATGGGAAAGGAGTATCTAAGAAAGAAGCCACATATGGTAAAAATTTTATGAAGAAACAAACAAACCAAACAAACAATAGTATGTTGAAACAGCAATTAGAAACGTTATTCTAAGCATTTTTTTCTACTTCTAGTTCAGACTGTTTTTCAAAGTGGAAAGACATACTAGATCAATCTGTTTCTGACATGAGGACACCCTGGGGCAGTGGGCTGGAGGGCAGCGCAAGCCTTTAACAAGCCCTTCTAAGGTGCTTGAGGTTACTGGCGAATTTCATGGGTAATTCTGGATATTCTGAGGTCAGAGTTACCCACTAATAAATGCTGTGCAGGAAAAACCTCTTACAGTGAGGCACCGAGTGCTGTTTGCAAATAGTTGAGAATGACCCTTCATGGTTTTCATCTTCTTTTCAGGCAGATGTAACTGTTTTTCTGCCCCAGATGTGTAAATGGTTACCTTGCCTGTTTGTGATTTGAAGTGAGGCGGTGTGGCTGATAGAATGTTGTAAGGGCTCTATTGTCACCATTGTACAAAGGACACAGTCCAACATTGTCCTTATGTTTAATGAAAAGCACCTGGCTAAGATAGACATATGGATGACTATGGACTACAGGTGACCCAAAAAAACTAAAAGGGGAGTCGTGCAACGAACCTGATTCTGTATGAACTGTCTTTAAAATACATATGTGGAGATAACCCTTGAAATAGATCACAGCTAATGGGCCCTGTTGAACCCATCACGATCATGTGAAGCCGCTGTGATGGGGCAAGGAATTGGAGCAATCATCTCCTGTAAGGCAGACTTTACTGCATTCAGCCACAGTTTAGTTCGCTGTGAGTCTAAATGCTACAGTGCCTTCAACTTTGAGCTGTTATTGCAGTCCACTTTGAAATGAGGTCTGGTGCAGACTAGTTCTCCCTTCCCGACTATGGTAATGCAGTTCAGCATGACTACGTAATTTTGAGGCTTGGATTTCTTCTCTATTTGCAGGAACAATTAAAGAGGTTAGTAATGATCTTTGAAACACTAGATGAGTAATGAGCTGATTGCTATCAAGATTGTCAGAAGGATCTGAGAAGTATCTAGACATTAAAGAAAACCCCGTGCCCAAAGGCAAGGCGGGGATTTTGTCATTGTTTTGTTTTGTTCTTAGTAACCGAATTACTGAAGGCAGAGCCTCTTAAACTAAGGCCAGGTAGAGCGGGAGGTGGGCAGTGGCACCGCTCGCTGGGGGAATGGCAATGGAGGGGGTGGCAGGGCTGGAAGAGGAGAGACAGAGAGAACAGTGGAAGAACAAATGAGAAAACGAGGAAAAGGAGTAGAAGATGATAAATAGATAAAAGAGATAAGGAGATAAAGCTTCACATGGCCAGGCTGCACAAATTGCATTTTATGGACTTCTTTTGCCTGAAGCTGGAGTTTCTGCTGCCATGCCTGAAGAATTATGGTAGTTCCTCTCTTTATGTGTTTTAGTATGAAATCACACTGCATGTATGCAGGTGGAAAGAGTCATATTTAGGATTTCAGAGGATGCATAAGCAAGGCCTTGCAGTATGGTGTTCACATTTCCCTCTGTCTCCTGGACATACCTCAGTAGATGCATCCTATGGTCATGGTTTGCCTTTTCCATGATCATTTCAGAGGTGCCTCATAGTTGTTCTGTAGTTTTATTCTATGTATGGATCTTGATCCATCATTCCCAGCTTCTCAGGTGCCAGGTCGCAGTTTTCTGTTTTAACGTTTTTCGAGTTTTTGGCAATCAACTTTCCCTGCCCCTAGCTACTGCAATTACTGTCACTACTGAACTGTGCAAAAGAAGGAAGTGTGAATTTTTACTATGGCAAGAAGTTCTCTGTTGTTCAGAAAGCATGTCTGAAGTGCTGTCATAGTCTCTGCTATTGGACTAAACTTGACAGTGTGCTATTTTCAGTGTGATGTAGACAGAAAGACCTTAAGAAGGGCAGCTGTGCTGATGCCATAAGATGGACTGAGGCCTCTTGCTCAGGCCGTATTACTTGGTTTAACTGGCATAACAGCCAGGGCACACTCTGCTGTGCTTTCCGCATCAGGCAGACTAATGTAATATCATTAACTACATAGAATGAAATACAAAGGAAAAAAGACATCAGAGTACCTGTAACTGTAATCCTTAAGCAGGTATAGGTAATACTAATACAATTGAAGAGAGTAGGTGTTCTGCTGGGACCGTGGTCCGTGGTTGAGCAGGCTGATAAATCTGAGTTGCTTTCCCCCTTTTGTATATATCCCATCAGTCAGCAGATATATGTATATATCCCATTGTCTCAGCCAGTAAACAAGACAATCTGTGAAGAGCAGCGAAAACAACTGTATAATTAATAGCCTTTTAATGACTGCTATTAAATCCTGGTTGTCAGTGCAATTTACTCTACTGCCACTCCTACAAAGGTGAGAGGTAAACCTCAGAGCAGCTAGAAGCTTGCCCCAAGGGCTGTGCTGGGTTAAGGTGGCACTCCAGCACATGGCCACCAGCCTGTGGCTGAGGGTAGTCGTGGCTTTGTGGCCTCCGGGCAGTGACACACACACTGAGGAGCTGACATTGCTGAGCAGCATCCGCGAAGCAGTGCCACAACAGAGGTCAGTCCCTGCTGCCATCTCCTGGAAGATAAACGGGGCCAGCACTAATAAACCACACCATTTACAAAATACCCTGCTTAGCAGCTTGCTGAATGGGACACCTGCAGTGCTTCCCGCCACTCCAGGCAGCGTCAGGCACTTCAGCTCAAGCCTGATGGTGCTTCAGCCCGCTCCCCTGAAGAAGCTGGAATCTCTCAGGTACCGCTGAACCTATCCAACCGCATTTCAAAGAAGGGCTTGCAAAGAGACAACACTCCTGATGAGTTTCCCATGAAGGTCAGCTGCCGTGCATAAGAGGGAGACCCAAAGTCACCTTCTTCCCCAAGAGAAGGACGGATATCGCCAGCAGCTCTCTGGCAGCAGCAGAGCAAATGTGGGAGGGAGCTGGGAGGAAGAAGGGTGCTGGTGTCATGGGAGCCTGCTGAGGATGAGAAGTTTGGCTTTCAGGATGCAAATCCACAGGAAAGGCAGGATTTGATAGTTTGCTGCTTACAGGAAACTTTCTGAAGTTGTTCTCACAGAATTTTCCCATCTTCAACGGAGGCTGAATTTTTGCAAGGAAAAAGTAGTGAAGACACTAAAAAGGCTTGGGGCTGGAGTTAGTAATGTGTCTGCTCCTAGCCATGGCCAAGGCTTTCAGTAAAGCCCTAAACAAGTCACTTAATTCTTCCATGCCTCAGTTACCTCATTTATAAAATGGGAATAAAGATACCTTTTATCACTGGTTACCTTTTGGCACTATAAATAGTATTTCTTAATCAGTGCCAAATGTATAGTGTCTGAAAAGCTTTTGATTACATGTTTTCCTAAACTTAGTATCAGATTCCTACTTTTGGAAAATAATTTGCCTTTCTGCACGGGTATTTAAACGAACATTGTTGTGGTTGAGATAATGGCATTTAAGAAGGCAGCGATAAATAAAAACAGTTGCCTGACAGAGAAAGATTAGTCCAGACCCTATGATCAAAACCAAGCCTTTGTTTCTATTCAGTAGAAGATCCACTCCCTACTGAGATGCTGCTGATAAGGCCCTCAACCGAGGGAAGAGAAGAGAGGAGCCTTTGATTACCAGAAGCACCCCAGGCTGAGGATGCCCTCAGGGGAGAGGAGATTTACCTAACAGCCGCTTAAAGCTGATTCAGCCTTTCACGGGCATCACATGCAACTCATGCGGCTCAGGACAAGCCCAGGAGATGAGCTCCCACAGCCACTTCACTCCTCCTTTCCCCCTTCTCAGCCCAGTGTTTTCTCTGTGGTACCGTTCCTCACAGAGACTGTATTTTGCGGTGGCTACGCAGTGTGGAAGGACCACGGTGGTTTCAGTAAATGGTCTCTCTGTGCCTCTACCCTGTCTCCAGCAGTGAACATCGCTTGCAACATTGCCTTGAGCTGTCTGGGTTTTGACTTCATGTTCACAATACCACGAGTGACTGTCAGGTTTCAGCTCCTTTCTGGATAACACCCAAGGCAATGGCTTTACTATCTTACAAAGCGGCATATAGGGAAAAACTCTATTTTTTCCTTTCCACCAGCTTCCCTACCAGCCTTACCAAGTTCCTCTTTCAGAATTAAAACCTCTGAATTTGGGGAGCACATGTCAGAGCACTTCTATATTCTGGCAGCTCCTTTTCCTTCCAGCACTTTGCGGCTTAACTTGCAAAACCAGCCCCCTCCAAGAAAAAGTTGAAAAACGACCAACGCAGTCGGAGCCAGAATGGAGAAATGTGCTTCCAAATAAAACTTGCTTGTGTCTGGATGACCCCAGGTTCAGCCAGAGACCTTTTCTTCTCTGGTTAAGTCCCCTATCGAAAAGGAACCTGTGTGCCTGTAGGGAAGATCAGGGCAAGAGCCAGGAGGATATTAATAGGTCTGTAGCTTCAGGGTGACAAGGTGGCCAATTTGCAGAAGTCCCTTGGGAAGCTGCTGGGGGAGACGCCTTCACTTCCCAGCAGGGCCACCCTCTTTATCCACCTTGCAGACTCTTCAGCCAGCTGAGCAGCCCGTGCCCGGCAGGTACGCTCGCTGGAGGATCCCCCCAGCTTTCAGGTTTGGCAGCATTTCTGCAAGGGTTCTGCTTGCCTTTCCCGGTAAAGCTTTGGCTCCCAGACTCCAGCCCAGAGCCCCCAGGGCAGGTGCTCTCCCTGTGCCAGACTTCACCCTTCTCTGCCCAGCAGCTATGCAGGGGTCTGCCCTCCAACCTTAGAGCAAGCACTGAAAGAACGAGCTAAGGAGCTCCTTTGCTTTGGGAGAAAGAGATTGTCATGAATATTCCTGCTAACCTAAGGAAAAGTGAATATACATCCTTTGTCTGCTTCAAACCCTGTGACAGGCTCCCTCGGCTTTCTCACTTTTACTGTGAAGCAGGGATTTAGGTGGACTAGAGCACCCTGTGTTTTGTGTAGAGAGCGACCAAATTTGGCCCATATCTCTGCCTCTTGTCATGGGTGACCTTAGGACATGCAAACACGGCTGGGATTTTGTGGTTGTGCTCATAGGATAAGGACTGAACTGCGGTGTTAAGCTTCTCAATGCTCAAAGAACACTAAGCCCACTATAACTTGCATGGTGAAATGTTGTTTATGCAGAGGATTAAGAGATCCCTCAGATAAATGTGTTTGTTTTGATTGCTCATCTGCCCTGAGGAGGGCAGGGGAACAACCCACATGCTTTTACATCTAACTGTGGCAGGCTTTTCAAAGAAAACTTCAGTAGCCTGTCTGGAGTTAGACTGCAAATCTCCACTTTCTGTTGAATCCACTTACACTGTGTGACATTTTTCCCATGATGCTTGTCTTTTTTCCTTACCCGTAATATGATTGTTGGGTTTGGTTTTCTTTTCTGCTTTTCAGTAAAACTACACTGAGAGTCACCTACCTGTGTGTTCTGAGCTGACAATTTTTGTCACTCTTTTGGTGACAAGAGAGGAAATAATTAATCCTAGGAGTCAGTTTAGGCTTTGCAGCATGATACATGCCACTGAATATTACTGCTCTTGTTTTTGGATACAGTCAGGCCGCATCTGCCAAAGACACTTGGCTTTCTGATACTGGCATAAGTAGTCTCTGGCTCTCTGCAAGTGCTTAATTTGCTCGTGTTTGGAGGTAAACCTGCTTAATGCAAGCCTGATTTATCTAGGTTCTCACTCCCCCTTGAATCTTCTCAGTTTCTAAGGATTTATCCCAAGTTATCATGTGCCAAACAAAGCAGCTGGCCCACAGCACACTGTGGGATGTCCCCCGGCTGGCAAAGGGTCTCTATTTCTTGCTCTCTAACGCATTTGCTGCTTTGCCAGTGCATGATCCTGCTCAGCTTCATGTGTCTGAGAAGCAACCAGAGCTCCTTGTGACGGTAACCACGCTCATCCATGATAAGTGGGCAACTGTGGAAGTGCTGGGGACCTCCATGTCCCTGTGGTGTGAGGTTGGAGGGACATGAGGAGAGCAACAGAGCACATGATTGAAGGCAGCCTTTTGTGTAACATGCACGTGGGCTGAAGCCCCTGAAGCACCAGGTCCACACTCACCAGCCAAGTGTGATGGCCAAGGAGTAGGGAGTTTCTGAGGTTGTTGCTTCTGACACTTATCTCTGGGTTATCAGGTTGCTTTATACAGCATGTTTACTTTTAAACTGTCAAGGCCTATCCAGTGCCAACAGCTTAAGGTTCGTTTTGTTTAAAAATGGAACATAAAGGATGTGAATTTATTGAGTATTGCCGCTGCTCGTTTTAACCATGGTATGGTAAATCTAAAAATAGTTGCATTGTTATTTTAAACACTGAGAGACATTTAAATGGATGAAACTTCATGGTAGCTCACTCGTGACATGCGTTTTATCTGAAACAGTGCTGTAGACTTTCGGTGGTGAGCAGCTACGGCTTTAAAGCATCTGCTTTAAAGCTCATCAGAATCTGATAATGCCTTTTTGCAAGGTCTGTGCTCCAAAGCAGTAGGATGTTTTTCACCTTGTGTACATTGTCAGTTTTCTACAGGTGAGGAGAGGCACAATAGAAGCTGCTAGTATAGGAGAGACATGGCTCCCAAGGGCTGCCCAGTCTCTCAGGCACTGAGTGCCAGGAAGGACATGGAGCCGATGATGCTGAGTGCTGGTGATGCTGTGTGGCAGCAGTGCTGGGTGGATGCTGGGTGGATGCTGGCTGTCAGTGATGCCATGTGCTGGCAGTGCTGGGTACCAGCAGCAAAGCTGTCGGTCTGTGGCTGAGCAGTTCTGTCCATGCCTACCGGATGGTGGTGACACACGTGTTCCTTCGGCAGGTCCTCCAAGTCACTTATTTAAGGTGAAGAATTCCACTGGCCTATGTTGCTCTAAACATACCAGAGATATTGGTGGAGAGACCATCTGATGATGTGCCCACTGTAAAGGAATCTGGGTATACGTCCTCCAGCTGACACAACATGGGGTCCTTCCTTAATATGTTACTTGATCCTGTTTTCCTTCCATCTTTTAGGAGGAGGTGTGGTCTCATAGGCATGATTTAAAAGAAGAAGAAACAGCTGTGTGTGTGTGTGTATGTCTGCAATATATGCTGTAGCTACTGCAGCAGTTTTCAAATGTACTCTTTCCTCTATTTACTCAAAAGACTTTTCTCACCATTTGGTAACACCATCCCACCCTATGGGTACCCAAATGCCTTGTTCTCATCCAGGAGGGGTGAGGGAAGGAGGCAACAAATAAATGAGGGAAGGTGGGGGCCCAGCTCCTGTCTATAGATTTCTGTGTCTCTCCTTTGCATCCCACAAGCCAACAGCTGCCATGACACAGATGTCCAAGGCCCCAGGGAAGCAGCTCGTAGGACACTGTGAAGAGAGGAAATATCTTTTTCATGCCACTTTCAATGCCTGACGGGACAGGCCTGGACTACCTTCTACAGAGGTAGCAGCTGGATTCGGGCTCTAACTGTGAGCGGGCATCACTGGCTCGCTCTGTCAAATCTCCCTCCGGGCTGTTCCCCAGCCCCAAACCCACATGCCCCTTGTTATAGATAAATTCGCTTGACACAGACAGAATCTATGTTCAAGAGAGCTTTATTATAGTGGAGTTAAGCAAAGCAGCGCTGGGTGCGTGGGGGCTCAGCGTTCCACCAACACGCACACCTAATGAAGTTTTTGGTGTCAGTTATATACCCTTCAAAAAGTTACAACTTCATCATTTTCAGGAACTATTCCTCCTAGTAATACATATTCATACTAACTAATACGCATGCTCTTATCTAAATAATAAGGTCTTTTACATCATTCGGTGGTCGTAGTGATGAATGTTCTTCCATT
>VWYH01009133.1:408763-440140 GCA_013399365.1 Pampusana beccarii
GGTTTGCTGTTATTCTTTGAGAGAACACAGAGGCCTCCTCGTCACCATTTATCCTTCTGGAGCCTCTTAGTCGCCATTTGTTCTTGGTTCCCAGATTTATTTGTTCCTCTTCCTACTTATCAGTAGCAGGAGTCATTCTCTCTAAGACTTACACTGTTTTTCTTTTAGCAACAGGAATCACGCAGTCATTATGGCATCTACCACACCGCTACACCTGCACTAGCCTGGCCTGAGCAGCTGGGAGCTCCGCGTGGGTGGTGGAGCCCACTGGAGATGCGCAGTAGATGCTGCAGCAGCAGAGTTCCCACGGGCACGGTTCAGCTCTGGCAGCTTTGCACCCCTGTCCGAAGCCCATTTCTGGGGGGCTGTGCGTGGGAAACGGGCCTGTCCTTGGCTGCCATGCCGCTCCCTTTGAGTGCAGGTGCCCTGAGGACCGCTGGCAACCCAGAGGTACCAAGAGCCTCTCTGGCAGCACGTGAGGTTTACCAACAGGACAGCAGCCAGTCGTGGTGCAGCAGGGGGAATGTGAAGGGGATTTATAAGCTGGACTTCAGGCAGAGGGCTTTGAACCTCTGGGCTGTGACGGCCCAAATGAGGGGGGAAAGGGGCAGAAAGGAGCTGTCGCCTTCTCACCTACTTAGTGGTATGAATGGCTGAGTTGTTCTGCAGGTGAGCTGCTTTGGGTGTTGGGCTCCTCTTTCATCCCAGGAATGCTACACAGCTCCCTGGGAGAAACCCTCCCACCTCTGAATTTCACAAGGTTTTAAATTCACGGGTCAGATGATAATCAGGAAGACCAGGTGCTTGTCTTCCCTCATTCCCCACTGCTTAGTAGCTGAGATGAACCAGCGTGAGAGCCTGTCACTGCTATTACATCTGGTTTGGTTTGGTTTTGTTTTTCTTTTTGTAGTTCGTTCAAATGAGGAAGCCAGTTGACTTTTTCATTTGTAGGCTTCCTCCCCTTCCAGGCAAACCAAGAGAAATACAAGAGCTTGCTCTCCTTCCCAGCTTGTTCTCCTTCCAGCTGAACACGCTGGTTCCCTCCCTCCCTGGGGCTTGTGTTCTGTATGGACCAGAGGGCAAGAGCCAGCAATCTGTCAGGGGGGGTCTGTCCCACACCACAGATGATGTTCACCAGCACCGGCCTGTACCTCACATGCACCGGTCTACTCTAGACACACTCTGTTGCAGTTTATGCTCATTCTCAACAGCTACACCATCTTCAGGCCTGGGCACAAGTAATTGAGGCCCCTGCTACACTCAAGAAGCTTCAGTTAATTTTTAGATTAATGTATCAAAAGACAGGTAGCTTCACTGATATCACAAGCTATGGCTGTCTACAACAGACTTTCTGTCTACAGCTTCTGTACAGGTCTAAACCTGTGGCATGATGACAGTGCTTCCAGTTTACTGTGAGATGCAGCTGTGTGAATTCAGAGCCTTGCTGTAGGTGTGCATAAAAAACCACCTAGATATAAGGGGGCATACAGCTATATGGAGCGGGAAGTAATAAATCATCAGATGCAAATGCTAGACACATTGCTCCCCTGGGTGTTGCTGGCTGCTGAATCTAGCAGGTCACAGTTTAGGGATCCAAATCTGCTCCTAAAATTGTGGTTTTGTCAGGTTCTCAAGCATTTTTGAAGAATCCACAACAGCGAGTTATCAGCTACTGTGTTGCTGATAAACCTCAAAGTATAAATAAATAAATAGAGGTATAAACCTCGACACAGTTTGATTTCCTAGGCCTTATCTACTATAGAAATTCCTGCCTTAGATGTAATATAACTTATCAGTTTAAATGTATTAGGCAACAGCCCTGGCATAGTAAATGCAGCTGATAACAGCAAAAGAGGCATTAGCATATGCTGATCTTGTTTCAAGAGTTGCAATAACCAGCAGAGTTACATTTTAAAGATACAGCTTGCACCTATAAAATGATTTTCTGCTCAGCCTTTCAAGAGGAGACCCGGTTTTCCTTGCAAACTATTAGGGGCATGAATTGCATCTTCTCTCAGCGGCCAGCACAATAGAGCCCTATCAACGCTGCGGTTAGAAGAGCCTTCAAGATGATTAGTCACACCACAACTTGGGTTTCTTCCATGTGAGCACTTAATTAGATTGAACTCTGCTAATTTAAGAGATAACGAGATACGGTTAGCCCAGTTAAGTATATGTGGTGGTTTTATCTTCTATCAGCGGTAGGTTTCCCTTGTCTTTTTCTCTTACAAGTGTTTAACTTGCAGTTCCCCACAAGGTGTTATCAGCACTCACCTGAAAGCAAACGAACCGGGAGCTCCCATTCTGCACCCAGCAGCAGCCCTGGACAATGGGCAAGTCAATCAGCATTTTGCTGGCCTGCAGAGGGTGGCAATGGCCATTGTTTAAAGCCAGATGGGGGCTCATTGCCAAGTAAATTGTGCACACACACATCTGGTTAGACTCAGTGCTGCACTGCCTATGGATACAAGAACATGTAACTGCTCCCATATAAAATACATTGATTGTAAAATTATGGTTAAGCTTGCCCTGTCTTAAGTGATCCTAATTTCAAAGGAAGTGACCTTCCAGGAAAAACTATGCATCCATCCTTCCATCCATGTACATATACATGTGCATAGCCTCAGGACATATATACCTAACCTGAAGATAATTTCTGTACAAGTTTCTCAGTAATTATAGCTGCAGAACTTGTTTGACTTGAAAGGTTTGTTGGTTTCATAATTTCTAACCTCAAACACCCCCAAATAATGAATCAGACCTCAAAACTGTTATTTAGGCTCTTAAAAACGTAAGGAGTTTCTTGACTTATTTGTTCCTATTTCTTTAAGCCTTTGATACAATAGTTCACATTGTTTATAGTGCAGATGAAGTCAAAATGATTCAATGCAAACTGAGATGCCCATCTAATCAGTTATTTCCAGGAGCCAGAGACATAAGATAGTAGTTGAAAAAAAAAGAGAGTGATAAAAAGGCAAAAGAGAGAGGTGTTATAAAGCCATAGACTGAGACACCAGAGCCGTGTGTAAAGCACTATAGATTTCCAAGGTGCATAGTGGTGTCCGAATGTGTAG
This sequence comes from Pampusana beccarii, assembly GCA_013399365.1. Lineage (NCBI taxonomy): Eukaryota > Metazoa > Chordata > Aves > Columbiformes > Columbidae > Pampusana > Pampusana beccarii. The sequence continues at coordinate 411,838 of VWYH01009133.1, forward strand.
AAGCCTGCAGCTCTGACTCGTGTGAGGGCACAGGAGCTCGCTGCCGGGACACAGGCGGCTGCTCTGCTGAGCCAGGGAGGTGCTGACCCCAGGGTACCTGCTGTTTGTGTCTGAACGATCCTGGAGACAGCCACCAAGACCCCCTCCAGAAGCTGGAGATGTGGAGATGCTCCCTGAGGAGCAGCTTCTCCTGGTTGGCGACAGGTAACTGGGATCCAACACCTGTTCTTCTCTGCTGGTGTTGAGATGGATGATCCCGCACTCAAGAAATCAGGACCAACTGTAAGTGCTCTTAAGTGCTCATGGCTGCTGGTTATGATCTCCTGGCATCTGCCTGGACCTGCAGGGGGCTACAGTAGGAAGAACAGCATTTCCACAAGCTCCGTTTGCATTTTAAGAGAGCTGACTTCAACCTGCTCCATGGCTCAGAAAGCAGAAGGGAGAATAAGGATACAGGGCTCAGGCAATGCTGCTCCTGTGTCTAGAACAATAAAGAGGGAATGAATCAGCATAGATGAGAGAAAAGCTATTTTTGCTTTGTTGTTCTTGTTATATTTATTGTTGTTAGTATTACTATTATTATATTAAGACTGTTATATTATCATTACCGCATATTATAGTAATGCATTATTACTATTGTATTTTATTTAGTTATTTATTCTGTTATTATGTTATTATAATATATTATAAGGCATTGTTATAATATAATTAGTATCATTATTATTACTATAATTAGTACCATGCTATGTGCCAAACTATGTGCCTGAAAAAATTCCCTTCTTGGGGTTTGCCACTTCAGGTCCAAGTATAGTGAGAAATGCATAAGGTATGCAGGGAGTATGTCCTCCTTTCTGTCATGGATTATCTCATAATAATAATAATTTGGGGCTTCAAACACGGAACATAGCTTCCCTTAATCCTGTACTAAACAAACACTAGAAAAATCTCAGCCCAGAAGTGCCTACAGTTTGTGTATAAGGCCTCTGTCCTGCAGAGAGAGGATGTTCTGAAAAGGTACCAGTATGCCTTTAGTACAAGCATCGTATTCAGCTGAATACTTGCACTTTATTTTATTAGAGCGCTGGAATTAGTTCAAGTTAGCCTTTTCAGCCTCTTATCACGCTGTGATTCATTCAGGTCTCCCAGCTCATTTAGAAATAAGTCCTATCTGAGGTCAACTTATCTACAAAATTAGTCATCTGGCAAACGTTGGCACCTCAGCTGTTGTGCATGACCTTCTGCTGCGGATCACTGATACAGGTAGCGCCTCCAAGCTCATTTTGTCACGCTAAGGCTCACTACTTATTCTACTTCGTTCTGTCTATCTGAGATTAGAATGTGTAAAAACACATGAATACTATAATGATTCATTTTTCTCGTCTTCATAGTTTCTTGAAGCTCTCATCTTCGTAGGCTTTTTCCCATGTGGCAGACTGAGGCCTTGACTCACAAGCTGTCCGCTTATCACCAGCTGGTGAGTGTTATCTTCAGGTACACTTCTCCCTTCCCCTTAAAATATGGGCATTCAACTCTCTTTTACATGTTTTTAGAAGGTCTTGATTTTAACCATCAGCAGATGCAGTGACTGGTCATCTAGTACCCACATCTTGGGGCTAACTTCGGCAAAAGCAGTAGCATGGGACAGAATATTGTATAATGCTTTGTCCATATCACATTCATCTAACAATAATCAGATATCTGTAATTCTGTATTCATTAATTCATTGGTGAAGCTGTGCTGACAGGTAGCATTCTCATTTTTGGCTACAGAACAGTTTAAAGGGGATCACAAAGCCCATGTTTGGCATCGGGATATTGCAGTTCAGGAGAAAACCGGTGATGCTGTAAACTGGCGGTGTTGGCCTAAATGAATGCTCCCCCTGCTTGTCTCTTTGTCCGCACTGAATGGCATCACCGTGGACGCAGCAGCCGGGGAGCATCGAGAAACAGCCACAGCCTTTCTGTACATCCAACCCTGAGAATAGGTATTTGTCATATCCTACAGGTCCTACTAAGCTGCAAATGAGAAGCAAATGAATGCAGTTTCAGGCAACAAGGAAATTAGTACTACAGTTAGTCTTCCCATATAGTTATGTACCACATCTCCATGTAATTTTTATGACAGTTTCCAGCATGTTCCCCTGAAACATGAGAATGGGGGTCAATAAGTATTAAATATTAACATAGGAGCTGGGTACTAATGTCTGACCTTATCACTAGTCTAAAATTGGATATTTAATAAACATCATGAGACATGGAAATCTCTTCTAATAGCATTGTGAATCTTTAAAGTGTGGCTTCCCCCCTGCTCCATTTCCTGCAATGAGCTCTCACTGCAGCCTCTGCAGATATTTGTTTAAAGACTGAATTTCATGCCAGTTCTCTTTAGTATTTTTAAAGTTGTTTGTAGCACAATTTTCAGTGCATTGTCATCTTTAGGTCTTCCTTGCTGCCTCTTCATTTCTTCTCTTTCTTATCTTCTTCCTTTTTCCTTTTCCTCAGAACGTCTTGCCCATCATCACTCAAGCTATCTTCTTATTTACTGGTCCACACTCAAGGAGCCAGCTGATACGGAGCTTGCTCACCGCTGTGTGCTCTACATATCCACATTGCTTACTATAGGATGCCTGTAGCTTGGTCCCCTGCAGCCACATATACAAGGGCAACCCAGCCTCGGGCTGCCTGCCAATGCGATGACCCTTTTGATATGCAACACCAATTCTTTTGTAAAAAAGACTTCATAACTTGTCTGCCAGATGCTGGGCTCATAATGGTGTTGCAAAGGATCACGTAAAGGAGAAATACGTCGTAATACTGGTGCACAGTAACTTCCTCGTCGAGAGAAACCCAGCAGTTTCTGGGCCCTTGCGCGTGTCTGTTTGGCCCAGGCCAGTTTGTGCTGTCCCAGGCAGCTCCTGGGAGCAGATCAGGAGCTGGTGCAAATCCCCAGCAGGCATTTTCCCTGTGGCTGTCCTAATCCGGACAAGAGACTTTAACAGCACGGAGGCAAGTCATCCTGCACAGCAAATCTCTGTGTGAAGAGACAGTTCCTGGCATGTTTCATTTACTAGTACAGCTGTAATCAGCACTCCCAACATAACACACCTTTCAAATGCGTATCCACTTAGCTTTTGCAAAAATATTACTTTTTTTCCCCCACTCTGGACTGGGCCTGTGTTGGCTTCTAAGTAATAGGTTTGCCTCCAAGCAGCATGGACAGGAGATGAGCTCAAGTGCCAGCTTGGGACCATCGCAAGGTCCACTGTGAGTCTTTCTATCTTCTCCTTCCTCTGAATGTTCCTTCCATGTTCCCTTTCTGACAACCTTCTGCATGTTTCATTAACAAGTTAATCTCAAAGTAGAAGAAGACAGATGTGGTGAGACATGGTTCTGGTGGAGAACCATGGTTGTGGTTCTGCATGACTGGAGCATTTTCCCGCAAACCTGTGTGAATACCACAGAGTCAGCACATAACACGAGACATCTGTGATCAGAAGTGTGTGGTCCCTACTACATGGAAACGTAGAAATGCCAACTGCTACCTGTCTACCTTAACTTGGATGATGAAAGCTTTTGCTAAAGGTTTTACTGAAATCCTGATAGAAAATAACTGCTTAGCTATAGGATGGCAATGGAGACTGAAAAGTAAATGCTCTGTGCTAAATGGATGGCTTGAGGTGAGCACTACTGTGTGACTCATGTCATTGAATCCAGTCCAGCACGTAATATGGGCTCAACCATAAACAGTTTTCCCTCCAGGTTTCCAAGTAATCTTCATAGCCTTGGGTTATTAGGGCACCACATGGGAGCCCAGTTATGTTCTTGCTTGGCCAGTCTCTTCACCGCTTCTCTCAAAAACACCGGCTTCTGCAGTGGGGATCACGCAACTCCCTGTATCACCTCCTTTTCTGAGGTGGCTCCAGGTGGAAACACAATGCAGAAACACAGGGCAAGGGAGAAGACGAGATCCCGTGTGTCGGTTCGTGAGGCAGGAGCGTGCACTTGCGTTTGTGTCAGCGTTTGTGCCAGCCCTGGCATGGTGCTGTGATTTCAGTCACAGTGACCCCGGAGCAGGACTGCACACAGGCCAGCACGTCAGCAAAAGCTGTATGGGAAGGCAAGGGGAGAACCACTAAAATAAATGTGACCAGAGAGGGAGTACTGCAGCATAAACTCTTCGTGGCTGAATTTAGCAGGGGAAGACCACAACAGTGATCTAGTGACATCCCAGGAAGAAAACATATCACGTGTGCACAAATCTTTGTGCTCAGAGGCAACCAGCTCAGAGTGGGTAATGCACAGATGTAAATGACTTCTTAAAATCTAGGCTAGTGCAAGTCCACCGGGCCATCTATCTCGAAAATGTTCAGAAAGTAGTTCTGAAAACACCACATGCAGTTGCTGTGGGATAACCTGAAGTTAAAACTTCCATTATGATCTTGGAAACGGACTCAACATTAGTGAGATGAGCACCAGTCCACTAAAAGAAAGGAAAGCATGCCCCTTCTTTGCTCCTAAGGCTGAATAAAGAAAGACTGGAGATACATTCACACATCCAACTATTCAAAATAGAACTGTACATAAAGAGTGGAGTTTGAGTAAGGGAAATGAGATCAGTAGCACTTGTCAGGTATGAGTCATCCCTTCACAGTTTTTTGGACCACGGGAGTGAGCAGCATGTTCCAAGCAATATGCTTACTGGAGTAAAAAGTTCAATCACCACAACCTATTTACATCAAACAATATTATTGTGGCTGCAGCCTCCGTGGAAAAGCTGAGCTGAATCCATAATGGAACTTTTGATAGCAAATAGAAGTAAATAGAAAGAGTGGGAGGAAAACTAATTTAATGAATATGGTTTATTTAAATATTTATAGAATAAATCCTGCTCCAGCATAACTGAAAGCAAAATCTGGCTCTCCCCTGTTTAAAATATGAGGTGGGTAATATTTAACTGAAACCAAAATTGCTTACTATTAGATGCTGTAAGGTTCCATTGCAACATCTAACTTCTAGATGGTTGGGTTCTTTAGTGTGGTCCAGAATGCAGAGCTAAGCATCCCAGCTTCCTTTTTAGTGTACCAGGAGAGAAGTAGAGGGATGCAGAAAGAAGAAACTGCATACGCGTTTGAGGGTTTTTTTGTCAGCTGTGATTTATCGTGAACCTGCAGCTTCATTGTTCCTACACAACACACAGGGCAAACTTCGCTTCATTTAGTCTGAATTTAATCTATTTCAAGCAGTCTCTCACCTTATCTATTCTGGTGATTTAGTTGAGGAATGCGCTTTTGAAATAAATCATCCAGTTGTCCCCACTTACTGCACCTGGTATACCATGCTTGGGGTCCGTAAGCTAGACTCCTTGCAGATTAAATTAAACCATGAGGTGTGCTCCAGGAGCACATCTCATGTGCTCGAACTGCAAGTGTGTGTTCAGTTCATTGAACCAGAAAAGTAACCCTCCTAAAAGGCACCTAATGTAGATGTCAGGTTTTCAGCATGAACTGTTTCACTTTGCTGATCCGCTCCTGTTATGCTGCATTGCTCATGATGCAGGCAAAGCCCTTTTCTCAGGTCATCGCAGGCTGCTTGGACTGAAACATTTTTGGCTTCCCATTTACCACTGGCCTACAGCTAGCTCTCACCTTCACCAGCATTCAACCGCCTCTTCAGAAATCATCAACTGGCTGCAGGAAAAAAAAAATTATCTCTGTAAAGTGCAAATCAAATATTAGCAGAAAGCTGACAGGTAGTGAATAACAAATCTCTGCTGGCTGTGGAAAAGAGGATCAGCACTTTGTTGACTGGTAAGAAAAACATCTTAAAAAGTTTAATATGCATCTGCTTCACTTCTCTTTAGCTGCATAATCACTGATGCTTTGAATTCTCCCAGCGATCCGTTAACACAGGAGTACATGGGATAGCAGATTTCCAGCAAACTACCTTCCGCCAGTACAGTCAGGCCTTTTTTAGATACCTGCACATGATCAGCAATATCAATACGCTACATAACCAAATGCCTCTGTCTAGCTCAGAGAGTCAGAGTTATGTAGGCAATTTGGCTCTCGAAGTGCTCCTGTCACCCAGCTTGGCAGGTGAAATGCGCTTGGTGACAGGGAGAGGGGTGCCGCAGAGCAGATGGTGTCACTTGCGCGGGTATGGGTGAGGAGAACCTGGTTTCTCAAACCTGGGCACTTCAGCATTAGGGAGGTGCCGAGTTCCTCTCCACTGCCAGGGCAGTGCTGCACCACAGCGTGCCCTGAAGGAGCGCTTGAGGTGTTTGCAACAGGATAAAGTAAGAAAGGAAATGGAAGCAACTCTGGAAATTAGGGATTTCCTGGATTAAGTGGAGCTACGGAGGTGGAGCAGGTTGCAATGGATATAATTTTAGCACCTGAAGTTTGAAAACTGAAGGAACCTCTTTGAACTCACAGCATATTAAGAATGTGGGAGGAAGTACAGAATAATTAGTGTGCAGCAATATATACTTTTGCTTATTTCACAATAATTTTCCACTGTAAACTTTCTTCTGAGTCCTTTTGGATTTGGCCCTTAGTTACCATTCACACAGGCGATTAAAAGTGTATCCTACTGCTCTAATAGGGGCTATTTCAATCTGAAATCAGATAGCCTTCTATAGAGAAAAGGCAGAAAAATAATTAAAAACAGTGGGTAATCTGTGCAGGGCTTCTCCAAGTTAAATGGAAAGAGAGAAACAGCCTCTAATAGCTGTGATAGCTAAGAAGAGTAGGAACTTACATAATACATGGCATGAAAGTGTATCAGGAACTAAAACTCATCCTGATGGAATGAGTTGCAAATGCTGAGGAAAGCAGGTTGGCTGTTGGAAGCATATTAGAAGCTGGAAGCCAGGAAAAATAAGAAACAGTAATGGAGAGAGCTGCCCTGGGACGGATCTCCTGGAGACAGAAAATGTGGGCAGGCAGAGCTGAGAGAGGAAAGGCAGCCTCGGAAAGAGTGAGCAACACAACTGTGCACTGTTCGTTTCAAGGTTGTTTTGGGGACGCAGGCATGCACGCACTTCCCTGTAAACAAACAGGACTGAACAACCAAGAATAACCTTACTCATAGAATAATTTTCTCCTCCTGCTAGAAATAAACCCCCAGTGCCATTGAGTATCAGCTGGCTGAAACAAAATCATCACGCAAGAGGAGCATGTTGGAAAGCTGCTGCGTCAGCCACGTGTTGTATCTGCCCCCTCATGCACAGGAGTCCAGGTGGAGCTGGGGCCCCTCACAGACGCGTCTGGGAAGTCACCAACCCACCTCTAAGCAGCATCTTAGCTCTGGAACTGGTGGCTTCTGTTTGCACAACAAAGTCCGGGCTTGTCTTCGGTGAGCAGGATGCAGCCAAGCGGCAAGGTCTGAGGCAGCTATGCTGCAGTTACGGGGTCAACTACTGAGCACTCTCCCCATTGCTTCTCCTGCCGTTTGCTACCTTGCAAGCCAAGTGTGTGTTTCTACAGAGTGACATTAGTCTAAATGAAGATCCCGGTTTTAAAGCTTTGAAGCAAAACCAACAGGGAAACTTTCTATGATAATGATCCTCCCTGTAGCTTCTTACAAATGATGTATTTCCCCGGGCAGGCAGGGTGCTGGAGGTATAGTATCTCTGAATGTTATACTTAGCAAACCTTGGGAGATATACACAGAATTTCCTGTTGAAAGTTGAGTTTCTTCGGGTTGGTTGTTAGGGTGCATGACATTTAACATATTTTAGAACAGCAGGGTGGGAGCAGAAATCTAGCTAATTTAGGAGTAAGCTTGCTGAATTTGTGCAGGGACTTAGATGACGTGGTTGCTATGATAGCAGAGGGCTGGACTCAGCCTGTTTATAGCATCCCCATGATCCTCCTGCTGCAGTGCCTTTGAGGCTAAGCTTTCTGACAGTCTACATAGTCTTGACCTTTAAAATCACTTGAAGGTCACTATTTTTAGGTGCCGCAGTACACCTCTTGCTCTTCCTGGCACAGGCGGGAAGCTGGGCTCTCACCCAGATGTAACCTCCGTACTTCACTTGCCAGAGGATACACTGAGAACATGGTGTGGGGCCTGAGGGGGGATAGGAATCCTGCACATCGCAGGGGAACCTCACTCCAGAGTCATCATGGAAAAGCTATAAAATGGGGTCGTCCCTGAAGTTTACATCAGTCCTATGCACTGCTAAGCAAAACATTGGACATTGGCCAGTGAGCAACACGCTGTAGCTTACCTGTAACACCTGTAGCTCGTGCCTCCTTCATGGTTATCAAACAGTCTATGCCTTTCCTTGCTTAAAAAGTCCAACATTGATAACTGAGCTCCAAAATGTTCATTCCCTGACAGATGGCTGCTAGACAGTTTTGGGCTGTGTGACTGCTTGGTGTTGATGCCAACCAGCTAGTTCCCCTCAATGATGAGCACCGTGTGCTTACATAGGCTTAATACCACTTTGTTCCTCTGCTTCTGCCATACGCGCTGAGGCTTGTGCCTGCTCAGCTGTTTCCCCAGTGCCTCTTCCCGTTCCTGCCCAGCACAGCAGGCAGGCCTGGCTTGCCCCCTGGTTTGTACAGGCACGGCACAGCTGTGAACCAGCACTCCCAAGTGCACTGTGCACAGGCAAAGGAAACCTCAGCGGAAGGGCTCGTTACATGCCTACAGATCCTTTGCTGTGGTATGTGGACCCTGGCTACTCCTGCTGCTCCAGCCCATGGGTTTAACCCATCGCCCTGTCCTCCAGCCCCACCAGCCCCAAGCCGCAATGCTGGATGGGTCCCACACCACCCACGTGGAGCTGTGTGTCTCCCAGGCTGGGCACCGTGAGCACATATCAGAAACACAGTTCAGGGCAGAATGTGTTAGGAATGCAAGGTGATGTCTCAGAGACAAGCAAAGCAGGGCACTTCGGGGTCCATGACCAGCCACGTCTCATCCAGTCATCAGTCCCTGCGTCCCACCAGGAGCCACTCGTGGCTACCTCTCAGCCTTAGTCCGTGCGAAGCCTCAGTCCCCTGAGCCTTCATTCCTGCGCAGTCAACAGTAACAAAGGCTGGTACCGCATCCTTCCAGGTGGGCTTCCAGGGACAGAGGCCGTGGTTTGAGCAGAGCCTGTCAAGCGACTGGTCAAAGCAGAAAGGGACCAGTTGGGACAGCCCTCACAGAATGTTTTTCTGCCCACTCTGCTGTCATCGTGCCTGCCGCCGCGGCCACTGACATTCCGCTGCCACCTCCCTGTTGCTGCCAGCCCAGCCAGCGTTACTGCTGCGGGGCACCCACTCCTTGCTGCGTGTTCACTCACTCTTGTATGGAGGTGTCTGTGATGCACTCACACTGTGGTCTCTTTAGCCAAAGTCTTATGTGCTTAGAAAAGAAAAAAAGAAATTTCTGAGCACCCTTGCAAGCGGTTATCCAGAGCTGGAGGTGGAGGGGGAGCTGTGCCATACCAAAGCAAACATACTTGTTCCTGTACGTACCTGTATTACATGCCTGTGAATGCCTGAGATAAGATCTTGTCCCATACAGGAAATCTGGAGCCTTCTGATCTGTACAGACTCTGATTTAGGCTGGACCTCTGAGGTGGCTGCCCTCTGTAGCTTACACGCAGGTCAGCTCAAATGCACGCAGGTTTGGGGGTGACTGCACTGGAAAGCTGCTACTCCAAACAGCCAGCTCCTTGCCAGGATAGGGGAGGTCCTTTGTGCTGTGAGAACTCAGTGGATATTGCCCACCCTTGCATCCCTCCATGTGTATGGTTCAAATAAGTCAGAGTGGTGAAGGGGAAGATGCTAGAAGGGCCTTGCAGGGCAGCTTGCAAAGACTTACAAGAAAGGTGTTATGCCGAAGAGCATGGGATGTGCCCAGGATCTGCAGCAGGTACGAAAGTCAGTGCATCTCCATGCAGCACCCAAAGGGGCATCCTCAGGTTTGACCTACCAGAGCACTACAGACATGACTCGTGGTTCCTCACAATGCTGTTCACCAGCAAGAAGATTCCTCAGGTGCACTTCCATTTGGTGCACCAAGATATTGCTCTGCAGAACTGTCAAGATCTTGGCACTCAGAAAACACGAAGAAAATTAAAGCTTTGTTTAAAAATACAGGCCAAAGTCATACATGCTTGGTAGTCACATAGCTTAGGTTGTTTCAGGGGTGACTGTGTAAATCATACCCCGGGTAATAGCTCTCTTGACAAGCCCCAGCAGGCCATATTTTAGTTTCAGATTCAGCAAACTCTTACTTACATAATTCAGTCATAATGTAACATGCTCTAAAGGAACATAGCTGCCTGTTCACTTTCAGTGTAACACTAAATATAACCCTTGCCGTTTGGCCATGAGTGGGTTATCTCGGGAAAACCCCAGCTGTTTCAAGGAAAATTAAAAGTCATGCCCACGTGATATAATAACTTCCATTGAGATAAATCAAGTCTAACCTGGGAAGTTTCACCTGGGCCTTGTCCAGGGTAGTCCTTCTCAAGACCAGATGTTCATTTTCCCACAGATGTCTCCAAGTCAGCTATCTCCAGACATTTCTGTATTCATGTAGCTACAGCCTAGAAGCCAGGCTCCTCTCAGGTGTTTGCCAGCTGGGTCAAATTCTTATGGTCAAACCTTGGCATGGTGATTTCAAACTTTGTGCTTTACTCACCTAGACAGTGTAAGTCCAACAGGGAAACGTGCTTAGTAACAAACTGCTAGAAGTGTGATGGGCTCTTACGCTAATGGCATAACACAGTCCAAGCCTGCTCACCACCTGGAACGGGGGACAAATGAAATGGGGGTTGGAGAAGGAGGGAGGACACACATGTTCAGGAAGGATGTTCCTCTTTCACATAAGTGAGCTTGGAGGAAACAGATCTGTTTAAGCACAGCTGATGGAGGTCCTGTTTCCTACGGGATCCTCTGTGGAGACCCACTGACCCTTCAGATTGCACCCACAAGGACAATGATTGTGTTCACTGCTCCACAAAGGTCTTTGGTATGTGCAGCAGTAAATCTTCTGTTTATAACAAAAATGAAGTCAATTTGTAAAACCCTGCTTAATGGTACATTTATGGCAATAAGAATGGCTGTGGCGGGGGATATAAGATGCTATGTTTAGTGACAGACTTGCTTGTCAGTTGGAGGTCTCTGGGTAGTGAAACTGTCACCTTCAGACTCCTATCCCTGAGTTGTATCAAGCCTGCAGACAACAAGTGGTGACAAGACTGGCTCTTGGCAGGCAGGCCTAGAGGAAGAGTTCTTGAGGCAGCTTCACTTCTCTGCATTAGGAATGAGGGGAAAAGGAGAGGGGAAATTGTGCCCATCCTGCCAGAAATTGGTGACACCATGGCTGTGACACCATCTGCTTCAAAAAGGGAAAGAAAGAAAAGCCATAGGGATATCTGATGCTGTGGATGCAACTCCATCGCTATTGGTGATCATTACATCACAGATTTACCAGAAAAAAGATGCAGGCTCAACTTGAAATCCACAGAAGTCACAAATTATCATTGGCTGCACTGTAGGAAAACCCTTCTTGAGCAATATCTTGCAACTTGCCTATACCATGCAATAAGTAAAAACAGAAAAAGGAACTGTGTGTTGCAGGTAATGCTGAAATTCCAATTAACAAGCAATAGATAAGGAGCCTTAAAATGCACTTTCATTGAAAAAGAAAAGTCTTGATTCTCGGTTTCGTAGTTAGCCAGTATGAGTGACAACAATGATGTGAGGCACAGATTGAATATAAATGGAACATAACCAGCAGCAACATTTGAAATGGCTTATAAAAATGGGAACAGGAAGTACAGAAGGTCAAGGAAAAAAACCTCAGTACTCTCCTCATGATGTATTGCTACCACGCAAAATGGGGTTTAGCCACAAAAAAATGTCAGGCGTGTAAAGCACAGGCAAGCCTTCTGCTGGATTGTCAGCTGAAACAAAGGTCCTATTCAGGCACAAAGAATCTCTGTCAAAACAAATGTTACAGTTTTACCTATCTTTCTGCATATCTGTGATGGCCTCCCATTTCTCTACATAGGCCAGGATTCTGTGCATAACACAAGGAAAACTGTATTCACAAGAAAGGGAACTGAAGTGTGAGTTTGGCAAACCCACCACTCTGAAGGCATGAGAGAGAAGATTCCTTCTCCTCCTGCAACTTTAGAGGTTACTAGAGTAACCTAGTTAGTAGTCCAGCTGCCACCTCACCACCTGGGGTGGCGAATGATCTTCACTACTCAAGTCACTCACAGGCTAGAACGTCTCTTGTGCTTTGGTATCCATGGAGAGTGTCACCTTATAGCTTTGAGGGTCATCGAGACCAACTTGATGGAAATGCTGCCTCCTTGTGTTCTGAGGCTTTATGTAGCTCAGCTCCAGATGTTTCAGCTTTATTTAGAGGCAAATAGAAGGAGCCTTATCAGAGGTTACTTAGCACTGTCCCTGCCATCTACACCTCCTGCCTTACCACCCGTGAAACAATTAAGCAAAAGCACTGTAGCCTTTGGGGTGAAGAGCGAGCATTATTCAAGGCCTTAGTGTTAATCCTTGGCACAGGGAAGCCCTCCCTGTACACACGAAGCCTTATTTCATGTGCACCTATGACAATTGTGAAATATGTCACGGGAATTCTGGGCGAAGAATCGTCCTGGGGCTGTCCTGCCTGCTCCCCAGGGGTGAGCACAGAGCCCACTTACAGCTCCGCAGCACTGGGCACGAACCTGCTCCGTGGCCACTCTTCCCCACCTGCACCTCCAAGGCGTAACTCTCACTTGGGAAATATTAACAGAATTAAAGTGTTAAAATGGAGCGGAAGGAAATGCAAGGCCAGTTAGAACTGTCTTTATGTACTGTCCAAAAGCAGCTGAATCTGACAACCCTTAAAGCCCAAGAAGCACAGAAAACGCAAGCACTGAATAATAATATGTTTTCAAAATATTCTGACAGTCATTCGATAGATGTCAGCTGCACAATGAAGAGGCACAGTGCTATGTATTTCTAGCCAGACTTGAGTGAAGTAAAATCTAATCATTATTACTCCAGAGATGGGAGTTTTACCAACATACTTTCTTTGACTTGCCACAAGGACTGAAAAATTGAAAGATAACTGAGGGCTGCCCAGGAAACTCTCCAGACACAGGAATAGTAAAACATAGTCTTTAGGCACAGCACTTCCACTGATATTTAATAGATATTTTTTTTTTTAAACTGCCAGCAACAATATGTGCAGTGCCCAACTGAGAACCAAAGAGCAAGAAGAACCGTGGAACAATAATGTGATGATAAATAGAGTAGAAATGGACAACAAATCACAATGGATTAACAGCAAGAATAATGCCTGGGACCTAACGATTATCAAATTATGTAAAGTAATTTGCTGTGAAGCTATTACCTTCCACAGTATTTCCGATTATCGCAGTAAGTGGCCAGCACTATTGATTCAGGATATGTCTATAATGTCAGGAGCTAAAAAAGTGTTTCCATGCCTTGGGAGTGTGAATTCTGTTAATGCATTACTAGCAAATGCTGCCACGGAACATGGGACAAAGCAACAAGAACACTGACAAATGCCGGGGCCAGGGTTACTACGACACTGTTACGTTATGCAACAAATGCTGAGGAATATGCGGACCGTGCTTTTTAATTTATTTCCTGTTGTTCCCTTAGCTTTAGTCTTAGACTTGCTCTTGTCTTTAGTTCAATGATTTCAAATTGTTCTCTTTCAGGTAGAGATTTTAGAGGGGAATCTGCGCACTTCTATATTTGTGAAATGTTAACCTGTACTAAAAAGATGAGTGCTTTCTTGTAAAAAGTTGCTATTAATCAACTGTTAGACAGAAGGAAAAAAAAATAATAAATGCAAAGCATGATTTACTATCACCTGTGAAAAATGTATCAAGTTACTTGATTGCGTGAGAGTATTAGCTAGCAAGTGAAGAAAAAAAAGGATGCTTTATGGTACTCAGGTTAAGCACAAAGAGATGAATCTTAATGTACCAACCTGGTTTGCTATTCTTCCTTTCAGTACATTATCTGCTGCAATGAATGGGAAGAATTTGCGGAGAATTTTCAGGCACTCTGCTAAATGCAGCAAGACTTGTCTGAAGTCTGGGCATACCATTGACATATCTATCACTGTTATGGTACTGGTGGGGATGCTGACAAATAATTTACCCGATAAATATAGCGAGGATGGGGAACTTTGTAATTTTTGAGGTTTTACTAGCCAAAAAAGTACTTTGATTGATGCATCTCATTTTGTTTGGAAAACTAGTAGCAGCTATGCTAATGAGATAACACTGATCAATCCCCTGCTTACAGGAAAAGGGACTTGCTAGCCTAGATAAAGTAACAGCATTACCCCAGCAAAATTTTTAAATGTCGAAACCAAAGTGAGGCCTGAATAAAACTGGAGGCCCAGGATACCTCCTTGAGGCTGAACCTGTGGGGTAGGACTGGAGACAATTTATTCTGAATCTTTTCACAATTAATCACGGTATCTGAAGTCGTCTGGTGCTGGATTTCCTCTCCCTCAGCTCAAAATCTCCGGCAACCAGGGCACTGTGGTATCAGGCCAGCCTGGGATCCTGCTTAAGAAGAGTATTTCTAGCCAACAAAGCATGCATAAACCCAGTACTACAGCTTCAAGCTGCTTAGCATTTATTTGCCTTTTATACCAGGCCAGTAAGGGAAGGTCCCTGCACAGTCCCTGGTCCAGCACCCACATTACAGGCTTCAGGACTAAGGCTGAGGAATTTTATATTGATTATACAGATGCAAGGCTCATCGTATGGGGATCTGCAAGCAAAGCAGCAGATTGTAAAGCCTGGGTATTTGTATCCTCTATGAAGCAGGCACATAGTGTGCCCTTATGTAGGAATTATGTTTCTAGAGGGATATTATTGTAGTTTTACATGGGCTCTCAAAGGCCCAGTTTGGAACCAAACAGAGAGTGTGGGATTTGTCCTCTTGCTTTCACCAAGAAAAATGAAAAAAGAAATTAAAAAAAGAAAAAAGAAAATGCTCTGAACATACATTTCAGTCACTGGACCACAGATCAGCAACCTCAAAGGTCTGAATTAAAACCCCAGTTGGCAAGGCTTTCTAATAAAAATAATATTGTGCCCATCTGCTGCAGCACTTTAGGCACCTCAAAATCACAAAGTCAAACCCATTGTAGTGTTGCACAAACAAACAGAAGATAAAACTTACACAGGCAAATACAGTCAAATCATTGTGCCAAGCCAAAAGCCTCTGCAAATACAGACTTCTGAGAGGATTTTTCCAGCCTCAGAAAACTGGAAATGGTGAGGAGATTCTCATGGCACTTACAGCTCAAACTCAACCACAGCTCTTGAGTTTGGAAGCCCTGTGACCTACCAAGTCAGCCTTTAAATTACTTCCCACATCAAAACCAGTCTTTTAAAATCCTGAATATACTACAGCTTAACAAGGTATGGACTATAGCTTATCTTCTCTTTAACCTTAGTCTCTGAATTGTGCAGGGAGCCTACTGCTCTGGGTTCATCCTTCTCAAGGTTTCTCTGTCCGCAAGCATCAGCTTTGAAATGGAGCACAGGGAGACAGGAAGGGAAAAGCACATAGAAACCTGCTTGGCAGCGCGTAGAGCTAGGAACTAAGAGAGCTGCCTGCGACAGAGCATGGTGAAGCTTCAGCTGTGTTGGGACATCACCCATGGAGTGAAACGACATGTGACCGAGTTGCTGAGAAAGCTGGGCAGCAGGCACCAATTAAGACTATGTCCCTATGACACCCTGCAGTTTGCTCTTTAGAGCTGGGGCACCAACGGGAACTGATATAATGTCTCAAGTATAGACCAGATCTACAGACAGACAAAGGAAAAGAATGTAAGTTAGTCCTAAAGGTACAGCTGGAAAAACAGCTGGCAGAGTTGTCTACATTCCCTTCAGTGCTGGATATCGTAAAAGACACACACAACCTTTCCATTGCTTGGTCCATCTCAACTGAGGCTCCTTTGTACTTGCCAGGTGTGGTATTCAATTCTGTCGTCTTGTAATTGCACAGGATGTGATCTACTCCAGGGATTAATTAGAGCTGGTGAGGAGGCTGCGGTCCGTTGTCTGAGATCTTTGCTTTAGATATTGCAACCATTTACTTTTAGAGCACACGGAAGGGAAAAGGCCTCACTTTACCCTACAGGGAAGGCTAGAGAGCCAGGCTGTGTGCTCCTGGGAAACAGGAAATTAAATGAAAATCATTAACGAGGCAGAGTAGCAGGGCCATGCTAAACATGACATGAGAAACATGGGTTGATCAGCAGCCCCGTGTCAGCATAGCTATGGCTGAAAGTGTAAAACAAGAACAGACCCAAATTGCATATTAATTTACATACTTACATCTGCAAAAACTTCAGTGTGGACTTACACAAGGTCAGTAAAAGTTATCTTGCAGTATAGTTGAATAGGGAAACTGGTATTAGCTGTACTAATGAAATAGCACTTTTGATAATTTAAGCTGTATCTTTACTAATCCTACCCAGAGAAGCTAAGGGCTTTTGTTTTCAAAGAAATAATATTGTGGTTTCAGGAAAAAAAAAAAAAAGTGCCCAAGGAGAGAGTGTTGTTAAGAAGAAAAATATTTGGAGTAGAGATACCGTTGATGAAACAGAGGAACAATTCAAACAGGGAGAAGAGATGGAAAGGAGTGGCATTCTCCTGACGTTGCTTTAGCAACCTATTCAGAGGTGTCCAGACCTTCGTTTGGGAAGGTGTTTGTGCTCACTCAGATGTCTCTGCTCTTTCATCCTCTATCAGGCTTCAGCATTGGACTTCCACAATGTCTCATGTGTGTTCTTCTGGCTCAACTTTGATGGGATAAATGGGTCACTGTGTCCAAGGGGGAAACATAATCCTACTACGATTGAATGTGTTTACTTGGGACTGAGAATACAGAGAGGAGAACCCACTTACTCCAAGGGTGACCACCATCATTATAAACCTTCAACCTGTTATTAAAAACCCTGTAAAAAAAGAAAAGGCATCTAGAATAGCTAATCTGAAGTATTTACTAGCACTTTCATTTGAACAAAATCTCATATCCTTTATTCAAAACCACAAAGAATTATAAAATGTCCTTTAGCATAGCCTTTAGGGTGGTTAATGATGGGAACAAGCATTCCTTTGGGCTACACAAGGAGGAAAATAATAAAAAATATCTAGAGCTTCACTGCTGTAACTAGTGTTCAATTCTGTTTCCATGAAGAAAAAACAGACCCTAATGGACAGATTTTTAGCCTTGTTTTCACCAGAGGACAGATTTGATCCAAGAGACAAGGGGTTCAGCGAGGAAGCACAAGTCTGATGAGGAGCGGCTGAGGGAGCTGGGGCTGTTGAGCCTGGAGAAAAGGAGGCTGAGGGGAGACCTTATTGCTGTCTACAACTACCTGAAAGGAGGTTGTAGCATGGAGGGTGTTGGTCTCTTCTCCCAAGTAGCAAGTGATAGGATGAGAAGAAATGTCCTCAAGTTGTGCCAGGGGAGGTTTAGATTGGATATTAGGAAACATTTCTTCACGGAAAGGCTTGTGAGGCAGACGGCCCAGGGGGCCAGGCAGGGCTGTGGTTACCCTCAGGGCCTTGACACTTTTTTTCCCTTAATCTTTTCTGTGTTTTTAGATTCTTCTGCTGTTTTTCCTGCGTTTTTTTCACTCCTTTTTTCCGCTCCTGATGAGCATGTGCTAGGTTGGCTGGTGGTGCCTCCTCATCTGGCCTGGGCCATGGTGAGGCTGGAGGCAGCGGATTCTGCTGGTGTCTATTGGGTTTTTCCCCTGTTTTCCTGGGGAGATGCCCCCAGGGCAGTGGGGGGCTGGCAGACATTCGATGCAGGCACTGTGCAGCCCCCCGGTGCCTCAAAAGCAGGGCATGAGGGTCGGCAGGAGGCAAGACAAAGACATGAAGGGAGGGCAGGTGCTGGAGGAGGGGTTCACTCATGGGGCTGCAGCAGTAGCAGTGTCAGAGCTGTAGTACTGTGGAAATACAATAGCGGTGATATTTGAGGGAGAGATTATCCTGAAGCATGAGGTTGCTTATTCTTACACTTATTTCAAATGCTGCAATAAAAGCAATTCGTTTGTATGAACCCTTGCATACTGTCAGGCCTAAGGTGAAAGAACGGGTAAACAAGGAACTGGAGCGACATCAGCTGCAGTCTGGAGCGTGCGCTCCCCCCCCTTTCTATCTGCCCATTTAATTTATTTATACGTTTATACTTGCTCCATTTCCCCCTCCTTTCTCTCCCTGCAGGGCTCTCCTTGCCCCCTCCTGGTATGGCAGGGCTGCCACGGGTCTGGGGGCTCCCCAGCCCTGCTGCCCCCGCTCCTGCACTGGGGGAGAGCTTGGTAGCTGGCTGTGGAAATTTCACAGTGTGAGAGTTTCCGTGGGAGGGGTGGGTTAATTAGCTGACTAAATACTGCCTCATCTCTGGCAAGCAGAATTAGGGAGTCACCTTTACTGGAATTATTTCAAAGCAGGAGAACTTCAGATGTTTTCTCCTTGTTTCTCTTTCACACAAACCCCTGCATTTTAAAGCACTGATTGTTTGAAGCTTGAAAGCAGCTCGTGTTACTTTTTGGTATATCTTGCTGTTGATCATACCAACACTGCCTTACCATTCTGGAACATAATACAATTTCCTTCTTTCCTCCTCTGCCACTCTATGTATTACCAGGAGTGCATAATCATCCTTTTGGTCTCTTTTACCTATTTTATGAAACAAAAGTTTTACCCACGCAATGCAAACAATTTAATTTGAATGATTACAGAAAGACAACTTAACTGGAACCCACTGCAATAATCTTAAGACCTTTTCCCAGTAAGCACTTTGGGGAAATCATGGTGACTGGAGCCAGCAATGGTTTGGTTTATTTTTTCAAAAGGGGCTGAGCCCTGCTGAGTCAGTAGCATGCAGGATTGAGCTGAAACTGCTAAAAAGAGTTTCCAAACAAGGCCTGATGAAAAAGCTTAGAATATTGCTTTCTAAAAAAGGAAAATTTTGTTCCCTATAATGGCAGAGTTACTGAGTTTTATTGCCTTTGAAAATAATTCAGCACTTAGGAATACATATTGGAAGAGTTATATCGTAGACTCTGTAACACACATTTAAATTTTAAGTTTTCCTTCATTATTTTGTGAAACATGCTTCTTATTTTTATTACTTTGAATATGGCCTTCTGCTGGAAAAGTGTATAGGCATTTTCAAATAGAATTGGTAAATACCATTGTTTTAAGTTCAAACAAACTACAGCTGAATTCCCAAACCAATTGCTCCGAAAATCAGCGCATAAATTTTGAGGGATGAAAGGAGATATTGGGTCTTTATCTGACTATAGGATTTAGTTTTTTAAACTCCTGTGGCTAAGACTTCCCATTTTCAGGCTTTCTCAAATGTGAAGGAGAATTTTCTTTAAAATCTTATTGTAAAGCAAAGGTTTAAATTCCTCACAACCAAATAATTCCTGGAAGCTGACCTTCTAAGAAAGCACTAGATGTTGGGATACATTCTATAGAATTTAAAAAATGCAAACAAATCTTGTTGGCTTGAAAAAGTTACATAAAGAAAAAAATATCTATATCTACATCTGTTCTCTTGGGGGGGCGGGGGGGGGAAAGTGGGCCTGGAAGTATCCCAGCCTTCTCAGACAACACTGATGTTCTTGTCATGCAGTTATTGATCTGGGGATATTTCAAAGACTGGGGGTTTGTGTGGGGGTCTTCAGCAGGTTCTTTGAAGTTCCTCCCCTGCTGCTTTTCAGTTATAAATTGTAATTTCTGTGTGTGGTATTGCTAACCTCAGAATATTCATTATTCTGTGCATTGCTATTTTGATACTTTATACATAAACTTCATCTAAAAATTAGGTTAAAGGGTAGTTCTTTATATAAAGATAGCCTTCTGAAAAGCTCTTTTATTTACTTTTTGTTTGTTTCCTGGGGGAGCAGTCTTTAGCTGGAGTCGCCAAGCCCTCTTCTGTTGTAATTAAACAGTACATTGGGAGCACAAGGGAAATACGTAGTGGTTTGTTTATTCAGGAGGAAATGTTTGATTTAATTTAACAGATTGTGTTACTGAAAAGGGACAAGACCGCAAATAGATCCTGAGCCAAATTCTGTGCTTAGCTACGTCTTGCAAGCTCAAGTGCTGCCAGAGCCGTGATAGAGAGCGGGTCCCTGAGAAACCAGGGAGGCTGTGGTGGGATGTGCGACATCTCTGTAGGACTGGAAGGGGAGACAATAACCATCCTCTGACACCTGGAAAAAAATGGCCTTTGGTTTGCTTGTCTGCGAGCTTCAACCTCTGCCCGTGCTGTAGGGAGAGGGTGGGGAATGTGCTTGGCACGTGTGGCGCTCCATGGGCACGGCGCAAACCAGCTGTGAACAGCTGTGGAGCACAGGGAGAGCGACCGCGTCTCTGGCAAGTGGGAGATACCAGCTGAAATCACCGGTCTGATAAAATACACCACGTTTTTTGCACAGTCACCTTGAACCGAGCGTGGGGAGCTCATGCATCTCTTTCTCCCGTGCTGGCTCCAATAGGTGGTTTCAATACTTAAAGCCTAATTCTGCTCTTGTTGATACCTATATGAAGCAAGGGCCTGGAACAATAGGGTACTAATTGTCTGGTAGTTTAGGTTTTAAGCTTTTAGGACTAGGAATTTGTACAATGATGGCCCATTCTTGGGGTACCTCTGCAATGCAGATACGCGTGGTTGAGCTGGCACTGCAGTTAGGAGCACATCAGCTCCCTGCTTCCAGGTCCATAGCTCTGCTCTGCAAAACACACACTGACAAGTCTTGGAAAGAGCGTAGGGTTAGAAAAAGGGTAATAAAATCTTGAAGATTTTAATTGCACTTTGAGTAGTTCTTCTCTTCTTCTTAAAGAGACGGACAAAAATGTCCTGCATATATTGCAATGAAAATATCCCATCCCTTCTTACCTTCCTTCTCAATTTCAGGTCTCAGTGGACAGAGAAGCAAGGGAGAGGTGGGGGGTGGGGAAGTGTACAGACCATTATTCTCTCTTCCAAAAAAACCCAAAACACAAACACCAATAAAGACTTTACCTTATTGGAAGTCATAGTTGCATGTTTCAGGAAATTGGGAATTTCAGTCAATTAGGAAAGAAAAAGAAGGGAAATAGAATTTCCAGTGTTTGTCATCTACTACGAATTGCCGTGATTCAGCTTTTCCCCTTTTTGGCTGTATGTTGAGATGAGGAGAGAGCACTGAATGTTGTTAGGGCTGGGCATCCCAAGAGGGGAAACCGAGCACCGTCGCCAGGACACCAGCAGTAGCTTTCAGCAGCTACTGTGCAGGGTGCTCGTGCTCAGGCTCTGCAATTCTATTGTCTTAAAGGTTTTATTTTTTGACCCTCATCTCCATCCCTTCTTTACAAAAAACAAAACACTGAACAATAGCAGATACCTAAGGAAGAATATAAACCCAGGAAAAATACAGAGATACTACACAAAATACTTTCCTGGTCTGCATACACTTGCAGCTTGGAAGTACCTTAGATAGAAGGGGTGGTTTGCATTAAAGATTATTTGATGGATTTTTCTTCCTTTTGTCCAATTGCTTCTTGAATTTATAGGAACATCCCAGACTCCTAGTGTCCTATAAAAAGGAGCTTCACAGCTTAACGCTGTATCATGCTAAGAAGTACTTTCCATTATTTTAACTTTCGTGTTTCATGCCTCTTGATTCTTTGTGTTGCAAGAGAAAGTTGTTCTCTACTTTTATTTGCTGCATCAACCACGATTTTATCAGCATCCGTCATAAATCCCTTGTCCCCTTAATTTCCCCGAGGAACAGATGACCTGGAAAGTAGAAGTGTATGAAAACCTGCTAGGTACTTTTAACAGAACACGCAGTAATGAAGTGTCTCCTCATAAAAGCAAAAGCAACAGCCTTAGTCTGTGCTACAGAGTCTTCTTTCTTGAAGGAATGTCCTTGTGCAGGATAATACTCAAATTTGAGTCCGGAAAGCAAGACCTTGACCTTCTGCCAGTCTAGTTAAACCAGCTTTACAAGCATTATAAATCCTGGGCTGCTACAAGGATTTTGAACAACTGCACATTGTTTTGAATCACAAGCAGCAACAAAACCTTCGTTTTGCATTCCCGTGACTACTTCAGTGACAATTTTAAACTCTGGAGAAATAAACTGTTACTTCCACGTAAAGGATTTATTTCAGGAAAAAAGGAAAGTATTTCTAACATTTGCAGACAGTATTTTCCTCTTTGGCTCTTCTTTCTTTAGTGTTAATTGTACCATATTTCCCAACAAACTGCAGCTGCCCTCCAGTTTCGGGGAGCTCTATTTTGCAGCTGTATTTACGATATGCAGGAATTTGAAGGTGTTTGGAGGGTCTGATGCTGTAATGCAATGACTCTACTGCTCCACCTGCAGGCCTGGGGCTTGTTTTTAAGTGCACTTCGTGCTCCACCAAAGGCTTTTTTGCATTTTAGAGGCAGAGTGTTAAAACTGAACATCTCCTGACATCACTGGAATTGAAGACCTGGCAAGAGATTTTACTGCTATTCGGCCTGGGAATAATTTCACATTGGAGAAAGTGGAAACATTTACCTGGCACCTATAAACCACAATATTTGGTTTGACTACAAGTGTTTTCTTCCATCAGTTTGCACTGTTCTGGTTACATCTGCAAGTGCCTCAGATGATTCTGGAAAATGTCTCGCAGGTGCATTGCAAGGCAAGACCAACACACACACACACCCACACACCCACACACCCACACACACACCTTATTCTGCTTAAGTGGCCTTGAAACGTGTTTACAAACAAAAGAGCTGTGAATTGTGCTGTGCAGGGAGTTACTGTAGGAAATCAGTGTAGGAAGTCCAAGTTAGTTTATTACCTTCACAGATCTTAGGAAGTCATTTTGCTTTCTGTTAAAATATGATTGTGCTAAGAAGCTTTTGATAGCAGGGCCTTTCCTATGTGGCATTAGATCTACTGCTGGCCTTGTTTTGGTAACAAGCAAAGTTCGAGGCAGGAGCACATTGCAAAGCAAAACCACGAATCCCTCTGACTCTGGAACTGCTTGCAAAGCAGGACTGATGATCAGACAAGGAACCTGATCGTGGCTACAGGGGAGGTAAAATTCAACTTAGATGCAGAGAGGGCCCTACCAAGGTGCTCGCATTGCTGGTCAGATCTTTTTCGCTCATGTTGCCCTCGGCTGGGCACAGGGGCAGGAGGCAGCGGGGTGATGAGCACCAGCGCCCCGCTGTGCCTGCTTCTGACGGCGGCTCCTAAGTGCGCTGCCTGTGCTGTTTGTTGCGTGGATCAGAATACGGGGTCTAACGTTTGTTGCGTGGATCAGAATACGGGGTCTAACAGGCAAGAAAGCTTGCAGGGTATAAACACGTAACACCCGTTTGCCTGCCTTCACAAGCAGTTCTCACCCAGATGATCTCTTAGACCTCCCTCGCTTCTCCTGCTAATTAGACTTCCAGTCCTATAGCCTCAGAACCGATGCAGCCCCTGCCAAGAATCAATGAAATGCAGAGCAGCAGGCAGCCAGCATGCAGCCCATTAGATGCCAGATGCTCGTGCCAGGGTGCTTTCCCATATCAGCATACCAAGAAACCTGAGAGGAATATCTGAAAAGGACTACCTGCCTCTAGGGTCTTGCGTATCTGTGCAGTGTCCTTGGGACACAGCTTTCCAGAACTGGATGTGACATGATTTTTAGCATTGTTACCACGGAAACTAAGCAACCTGCAATGAGCCAACCCTTGTTATCTCTCAGACCTATGCGCTCCAGGCACAAGGGATCCCTGCACGGCCTTGAAGAGAAAAAGTGTCCACTGCAGCTGTGAGCCCTCTCCCAAACTTCTATCGTCTCAGTGTAAATCTCTTTTATCCATTAATTTAAACCTCCCTGTTACCACAGTGTAGCATTACCAGTGTTTGTGCATTTACTACTGTTTGCTCTTTTAGCAGGTGCACTTTAGGGATACCGAAGTTGCGTTTTGTTTAGGTATAGGAATATTTTTGTGAGTTTCCCATGTGGAATTCACAAAGCATTTGCAGGACAGCCTTTGTATGGATTATCAAGCTACCCTGGCCTGGTACCCCAGTGTTTAATAGGGCACCAAAAGCACAGCAGGCCCCATTGATGTTTCCTAACACAGCCAAACGTGATGCACCATGAGATGTATGCATCCCATATAATGTGTCCCACAAGGTCAGGTTTTCAGAAGGGACATCAGAACCTTGGGAAAGTCACTGAGCCTTCATGTCCCAGCCATAATAAAGATCTCTCCTTTGCTTTCCCAGGTGCTGTGCAGGATGCAGTGCACAATTATGATTTCAAATAGGTATTGCTCTGTTGCCTTAGTCTTGCTGTTAAGAGCTACCATGTACAGTTCATTTTCCCAGCCACTCTCAGCCTCAGAGAGGAGAGTTAAACAAGTTTTGCTGTGTGAGGCAGTGGAAGGCTTCATTGCTTTCTGCAGGAGAGGACGGGGTGCTTCAGAAAAAGAGCAGGAAGGCTGGTTCTGTTAACCTGCATCAGACAGAAGAAGAGGTTGCGGGGCTTTATGCTCCCGTGTGATGAGGATGAACACATGAGCTGGCGGTTCACATGACCCTGTGCTCGTGTAGCTACATCTGCCTGCTGTTTGTGGCATTCATTCTCCCTTCTCCCTTGTAGGAAACACCTGAGAAATCTTGAGACACAAGCAATGGCATTTACTGCCCTGGCACTGTCACAGCACGAAGAGCTGCTGTGCCCACAGCCATCTAATGTCACAGCCTACCTGAGCAGTTGGGTGGGATGGGAAGGGAAGAGCCCTACAATTTATCCCACAGACTGGAGTGAAGTTACCTGTGCTGTGTATCCCACCAAGACTCATTGAGCAATCCTGTGGCACACAGGGCTTGGCACCAACACAGTGAGCATGGCTGCATCGAGCCCATGCGTGGTGGAAAATTCCCAGTGCATTCCCAGGGAAGCAGTGAGAAGCTCTTCTGTAAAAGATTGTTGTTTGTGGAGATGCTCCATTGCATGTCAGATAATACGAACCTGAAGGAAATAAATTTGAAAGCACATCCACGCAGGCATGTGAGGCAGACTGGCATCTAAATAACACACCTGCCCTTGGGGTGAGCTCTCCCTGTGTATGCCTCAGTATCTGACCTTTTCACAATATTTTTGTGGGGAGGCACGCACATCAGGAAAGATGGGGAGGGAGAATTCTTCTCTCCAGCACTTTGGACAAGCATGTTCCGTATAAGACCTGCAAAATTTCTGCTGTTAAAGCTAAAAAAAGGAGGAGGGAAAAGAAAGTGAGACAGCCCTTGCAGCTGGTTCCCCTCTACCTTGGCTGATGTTTGTACAGGAGCAGAGAGACGTCAGTGGGGCCCAGAGAATCATTAACTGCCCCTGCCAAGTTTCCTGGCCTCAAGGTCACAGAGCAGTGTTGCACTGGAAGACTCCAGGAGTGCAGCAAAACAAGTCTGCTGGTGCTGGCGGGACCAGAGCACCTTGTCCGCAAAAGGTAGAGCTCTGCGCACACCTATAAAGCTGCAGCCAGGTTTGCTCTTGGGATTCTTCATCCCTGATGCTGATACAGCACAAGGACGTGAACGTTGGATCTCCTAAAATCCGTTTATTTATTTTATTTTAATTATTATTATTATTTATTATTATTATTATTATTATTATTATTATTATTATTATTATTATTATTATTATTATTATTATTATTATTATTAGCCTTTATTGCAGCTCCAGGAAAAAAATTAGCCCTAGATGTCTAACTGTAGTTACTGCCTGCTAAATTTCTGACATCCTGGTCTAGCTGCCTCGTTTTCAAGGTCTTGTTTTCCTGAGTGGATAATGTGCTCCCTGCTCTCTGGTTAGCACCTGTGTTGCTGGAGAGATTAAACCCAGCTCTCCCCCACAACCCCCTGACAGCTCCCTCACTTGCAGCGCAATCAGTGGAGCCTCTTCTCCTGGGTGAGAGCAGAAGGTCACCTCCTTCCCTCATGCCCCTGAGCACATGCAGAGCCTTTCTCTGAGGTCACTTGTTTCTTGTAGTCCACAAAGCACAAGCAAGGATTGCCTTCTCAGTGTGGGACTCGTAGTTTGACCCTATTTCTCACTCCCCACCTGGGTGAAGATAAAGTGTTTGGGGAGAAGGAAGGCAGATTCCCCCCAGACTGTGTGCTCTGACCGATGAACAGGGAGGTGTTTGCTGCCTCTTCTGCCTCCCTGACTATAGGAGTCACAGCTGCCCGGCAGCGTCCCGTGCTCAGGGCTCCATTCCCCAGCCATCAGCCCAAGGCCAGTGCACATTCCTCCTGTCCCCCATCCTCCCTCTTTCCTCGGAACATCACCTGGTGCGTGGCATCCGTGCGCGCTGACATCCAGCCAGACAGAAAACTCTCAGTCTTAGCATTTACAAACTTTAAAGGTCAGTACATCTCGCTTGGCATGAACAAAAAAACCCACACCAACCTTGTAGGAAGGCTGATGTATTACTGTAAGTTTACTTTTGTGCAATGTAAGCACGACCGTGAGTTTTCAAGGCTCGCTCTCACCTGCTTTTTTATTGCAAGGAAGATGCAGTAGTAAGATGCTGACAGCATGCAACGCCCTCATTTAATGTAATTAACATTTTGACCACTGGATGTTACTGTTGCTCCAAACATCTGCAAGGGAATGTAAGGGAAATGACTGGCAATGCAATCCTCTAACTTTTTAACCTAGAATCTAGCTAAATCAGACAGTGACCTGTGGATAAGTGTACCACCTATTTATTGTCTGCCTGTCAACTGAGGAAGAGTAAGTAGAAAGTTCTCATTCTGATATATGGGAATCTCTGCAAATTATTAAATTAATGGTACTGGACTGAGATTTTGGTAATGATGAAGCAAGTGATTTTTTGAATCATTATGTTTGGGAATTCCAGCACATTGCCCAAGACAGTCAAATAGTTTCGTATATATTATACTAGTGGTATATGAAGCCCCCAAATAAATCACATTTTTCAGGTACCTTTGACCACTTAGGCTGCACTCTACCCATTAATCCACCTCCCACGGAACAGTTAGTAAGCTTTATGTTTAAGCAGTCTCTTTTTCTTAAAAAAAAAAATATTGTAATAATACACAAACATTGATCTTTCTTTTTATTTGAAAAATATTTATCATAACAGTCTAACACTCAACATGTGTTGGTGCATTCTGTCATGCACCAGCAATAAATTTATGAGTTGATTGTTCCTGCCTTACAAGAATGGACCGAAACAAGACAAAATATGGCTTGTTTTCTCTTTTCTTTTATCAGCAGCCTCCCCTTAATCCTGGAAGAGCCATTCCAGGGGGTGCCCCAGCTTATGCCCACTTGTCTGTGTTTTAATTTTCACATAATCTCTGTCCCTCTCAGATTTTCTTCGTGTTTTTGAACACCTCCCAGATCTCTAATTATTTTTGCTCTACTACATGGTTCCCCCCAGCCTTTCTGTATGGATCCCACACACTTTGTGCGTGCAGCTTTCACTGATGTAACCTAAAGTCCTCCTACCAGATGAGCATAGTTCTTACGGTCAAGATGTGCCAAGAGCAATTCATCAAATCATCATCCATTTCAGTATGTGGCTGCATACCAGTTGTCCACAAAGATGGTTCTGCAGTTTTTGGTGTTTCCTTTTGATTCCTCACATGTTGCAGGAAATATCCAGGGTCTGTTCCCCCAGCAAAGCAGTGGTTTTTTATAGTATCATCCTATCTGTAGACCCAGTAACTTATTTATGCATTACCTTATTCCAAAGCTTCAGTATCTCCAAGTAAGTATCTTGAAGAACAGGTTTTGCACACTTTTCTGAAATTTTAACGTAGAAAATAAAGGCACTTTTAAAAATATTTCTTTAAAATATTTCTATTTTAACATAGAAAATATGGGAGCTTTTTAAACAGACATGTAAAAGTTTCTTCATATTTGAACCTCCTAATCTAACTCTGCATGCTTGCTAGGGCAGAGCAATCTACACCTTTTGCTATGCACTTGACTGTTGTCATGATTTACACACCGGATTAACGTGAGGGGTAATAAATTAACAAAGTGTAGCTCCATAGTGCATAATCCTCAGGGCTTTAAATTAAAACTGTCTGCAGTGGGCAGGAGAGTGACTGGAGCAGAACTTTGCCCTGCAGGCACATTTTTCACCACCTGTCTGTTGCCCCAGCTACTGGAGATCGGAATGCTCATTTTGCTCATTTTTCTTTTAGGGGATTTTTTTTTTTTCCTTTAAAAA
>VWYH01009135.1:0-10945 GCA_013399365.1 Pampusana beccarii
CCCAGTTCACCCCAGTTCAACCCCAGTACTCTCCAGCTTAGCTCCAGTTCAACCCCAGTACTCCCCAGTTCAACCCCAGTATGCCCCAGCTTCCCCCCGGCAGACCTCAGTTCAATCCCAGCCCATCCTAATTCATCCCAGTTCACCCCAGCTCAACTCCAGTATACTCCAGCTCACCCCAGTTCAATCCCAGTACACCCCAGTTCAATCCTGGTACCCCCCAGCTCAACCCCAGTACATTTCAGCTCAACTCCAGTATACCCCAGCTTCCTTCCAGCAGACCCCAGTTCACACCCAGCACATCCCAGCTCAATCCCAGTTCACCCCAGTGCACCCCAGCCCAATCCCAGTAATCCTCAGCTCAATTCCAGTATACCCGAGTTTACTCCCAGCACATCCCAGCTCAACCCCAGCTCATCCCCAGCTCAACCCCAGCTCATCCCCAGCTCAAATCCAGTATACTCTATTTCAATTCCAGTACTCCCCAGCTCAACCCCAGTACGTCCCAGCTCAGTCCCAGCACATTTTAGCTCAACTCCAGTATATCCCAGTTCAATCCCAGCACACCCCAGTTCAATCCCAGTACTCCCCAGTTCAACCCCAGTATGCCCCAGCTCAACCCCAGCATCCCTGCCCGCATCCCTGCCAGAATCCCTTGGATTTATACTATATTTTAAATATATTTTCTAGATATCTTTAGTGTATATGTATATACTGCATATTTATATATATGTATATCTATTTATGGCAGTATTGGATTTATTTATGGCAGTATTTTTTATATTTTTTTATATATATTTATACACCTATCCATAGCATTTTTGATCCATTCATAGCAATCTTGGATTTTTCTCGTCCCTCCCTTTTCTGGCCGGATTTCCCATTTTTTCCCTGGATTTGCCCCATTTTTTTTTTTGCTAGACTTGAATATTTTTGCTCAGTTTCCCCCCTTTATTTTCCGGATTTCTTTCTTTATTATTTTTCCTGGATTTCCCTCCTTTTTTGGCTCAACTCCCTCCCTTTTTTATCTACACTTGCCCCTTTTTTTGGGTTGGATTTCCTGTTTTATTTTATTCCCCCCCTCCCTCCCCCTGCATTTGGCCCTTTTATTTTTATCTGGATTTGCCTCTTTTTTGTTGGATTTGCCCCCCTTTTTTTTTTTGCTGCATTTGCCCATTTTTTCCCTGCACTTTCCATTTTTTCGCTGCATTTGCCCCTTTTCCGGATGGATCCCCCTTTTTCTTTTTTGCTGGATTCCCCCTTCTATTGCTTCCTTTGCCCCTTTTTCTATTGGTTTTCCATTTTTTTTCCTAGAATTCCCCCTTTTTGCCACCTTTATCCCCATTTTTATGGATTTGCCCCTTTTTTTTGCCGGATTATCTCCCTTTCTTTTTCCCCGGCCTTCCCTTTTTCATGCTGGATTTGTCCCTTTTTTACTGGTTTTACCCCTTTGTTTTTTTGCTGGATTTGCCCCCTTTTTTGCTGGCTGATTGATACAACATCTCATTGCTCCACCCACACCCCCAGGCCTGTCCTGTAGGGCTGATTAGTCACAATATTTGCATATAGGTTAATTAACATCATTATTCCGACACCAGTGAGTGGGGTCTGAAAGGAGCTTGGAGCCAGGGGGGTCGGGCTCTGCTCCCCAGGAACAGAGGAAACAGCCTCAAGTCGCACCAGGGGAGGTTTAGATTAAGTTTAGATTAAGTTTAGATTAAGTTTAGATTAAATTTCTCCCCGGAAAGGGCTGTGGGGCATTGGAACAGGCTGCCCAGGGCAGTGCTGGAGTCACCATCCCTGGAGGGGTGGACAGACGGACATGAGGTTCTCAGGACATGGGGCAGTGCTGGGGGGGGGTTATGGTTGAACTCCATGATCTTGAGGGGCTTTTCCAACCAAAACAATTCCGTGACCTCATTTAGTGCCCGAACTAAAGTTAAGCCAGGCTGGACTTCTCACCTACTCTCAGTCTAGGACTAAGTCACTACTAGGCCTCACGGTCAGGCCTTTCGGCCTGGCTGCCAACACACACCCCACACCCCCATGCGCCCCACACCTCCTCGCACTCCACGTCTCCACACGCCCCACATCTCAACGCACCCCCTAAATCTGCACACCCCCCACATCTCTGTGCACGCCCCACACCCCCGTGCACCCCCCTCGTCTCTGCGCACCCCACATCTCAACACACATCCCAAATCCCCAGACACCCCAAATCTCCGTGCACCCCCCACACCTCCACGCACCCCACACCTCCTTGCATCCCCCACACCTCCACACACACCCCACATCTCTGTGCACCCCACAGCTCCACATGCACCCCACATCTCCATGCATGCCCCACACCCCCATGCACCCCCCAAGTCTCCACACATCCCAAATCTCCATGCACCCCACATCTCCTCACACGCCCCACATCTCTACACACCTCACATCTCTGTGCACACCCCACATCTCCATGCAACCCACATCTCCACATATACCCCACATCTCCATGCAACCCACATTTCCTTGCACACCCCACATCTCAATGCACCCTGCACATTCCACACACCCCACATCTCCGTGCAGACCCCACACCTCCATGCGTGCCCCACAACCTCCACATGCACCCCTCACATCTCCGCACACCCCACATTCTCCATGCAGACCCCACATTCTCCATGCACCCCCACATCTCCATGCAGACCCCACATCTCCATGCACCCCATGCCTTCTTGCACACCTCACATCCTCATGGATACCCCATATCTCCACGCACCCCATATCTCCATGCAGACCCTACAACTCTGTGCATCCCACATTCTCCTTGCACACCCCACATTCTCCTTGCACACCCTGTATCTCCATGCACCCCATGCCTTCCTGCACACCCCGTATCTTCATGCACCCCCACATTTCTGCACACTCCAAACCTCCACACACCCCGCATCTCCTTGCACACCCCACATCTCCATGCACACCCCACATTCTCCATGCGTCCCCACATCTCCACACACCCCAAATCTCCATGCACCCCACATCTCTGTGCAGACCCCACAACTCTGTGCACCCCACATTCTCCATGCAGCCCACATCTCCCTGCACACCCCAGATCTTCATGTATCCCCACATCTCCGCACACCCCAAATCTACATGCACCCCGCATCTTCATGCAGACCCCACATCTCCATGCACCCCACATTCTCCATATGCACCCCACATTCTCCATGAACACCCCACACCTCCCTGCACACCCCAAATCTCCATGCAGACCCCACATCTCCATGCACCCCACATTCTCCATATGCACCCCACATTCTCCATGATCCCGCTTCTGCTTTTCGCCCGTTCCACACGCCCCGGCCGAACCCACAATTCCGCGCGCCCCACCCCTCCCCGCACCCCACACGTCTCCCACCCCACAGCTCCTTGCAGCGCCCTCGGGCCGTTCCCACCGCTCGGATCTCTGCCGCCCGCGTCCCCCGGGGCGCCGCGGTGTGTGTGGGTGCTGTGCGCCCCGAACCCCGCGGGCCCGGCACCGTCCGCCGGCTCCAGCACCAACCCCTTTGAGATCCGAATCGCTGGCAGCAGCCGGAGGATGAGAAACCCGGGGTGTTGCTGAGCCGGCAGGATCTAAACTCGCTTCCCGAGCGCTCCCCGGGGGGCTCGAACACCATTTGCATCTTGGATTCGCGGTGCGATCTCGAAAACGAAAGGGTTTGGTCCCTGCGAAGCGGGACGGGGTTTCGGGGTTTCGGGGAGGTCTGCGGGGCGCGGCGCCGCCGGCCCGGTCCCGCTTCTGCTTTTCGCCCGTTTTTCCGCGAGTTTCGGTGCGAGGATGCGGAGACTTCGGCTCCCGGCCCGGAGCGGCGGCTGCGGCAGCGCCAGGCAAGTGGGTCCTGGGCTCCTGTGCTGTCCCTGGGGACCCTGGGGACATCGGGTGGCCACGGGCGCGGCGGAGGGTCCTGTCTTAATTTTGGTAGAAAGGGGAAAAATCCCCCGCAATGGGAGGCTGGTTGTGGGGTGGCCGGGTGACCCGCGTCCCCCCGATGTCCCCGCTGTCCCCCCACCGCGTCCCTGCTGTCACCCCGGGGGGACCGTGGGGGTGCTGGGGACACGGCAGCCCCGCGGCCCCTTGTCCTGGTGGGGCCGCAGCAGCCACCCCGCTGTCCCCAGGACGCCCCGGCCCCGCCGACCCCACCGTGGCCGTGTCACCAGGCCGTGTCACTTTCCGGGGACCACCCTCCCTGTTTCTTCCTTCCTCTGTCACCCAGGGCCCCACCACATCCCGCCGCCACCGCGGCTCGGCCGGCTGTCACCGGCGCCCATCCGGTTGTCACCGGGGTCCGGCTTCCCCGCGCTGCCGCGCTCGGTGCCGCGGTGCCGGGGGGGTTTGCCGGGGCCGGGAGCTCTCGCACCGGTTATTGCGCCACGTCCCGCTCCCAACGCCCCACCGCGGCTTTTCGGCAAGTTCCCGATTGCCGGGCGGCGTTTTGGGGAAGTTCTCTGGGGGGTTGGGGCACAGACCCCTCCGCAAACCCCCGCGCCGCGCCGGCCGCCTCGCCCCGGCCAAGGTACCCGCTTTAATTAGCTCTTCTTGATTAACGAGCCCAAAGGGCCTGGGGAAGAGGAAGGGCAGGGTTTGCCAGCCTGGGGTGCTGGTGCTGGGGGAGGAACTGGGCTGGGAATGGGACTGGGAGAACTGGTGGTGCTGGTTTTCTCTGCTGGAGCTGTGGGGCGGCCGCTGGTTACGGCTCTGCCACCGACGCACCGGGCGGCCCTGGTCATGTCACTTAACTCCCCAGGACCTCATTGGGGATAACGATGGTTTGATGGGTGCGGGGGCTACGTGTGTCACCTCTGCGGTGGCGATGGCTTTGCCGGGGCTGGTGGAGGCCTCCCCATTGTGTGCGTGGGTCATTAAGCTAACGAGCTCAGCCCTCGTTACTGCTGTGCGTGCTCCTGCTGCCTGTAGGTGATGCTGGGGACACTGGTTCAGGGTGTCCCCAATGCTGGGGATGTTTGGCGCAGGGTGTCCCCTAAAGCTGGGGACACTGGGCACACGGTGTCCCCCACGCTGGGGACACTGGATGCAGGATGTCCCTTAATACTGGGGACACTTGGTGTAGGATGTCCCCTAATGCTGGGGACACTGGACGCAGGGTGTCCCCAATGCCAGGGACACTGGTGCAGGTTTTTTCCCCCTTACTGGGGACACTGGGCGCAGGGTGTCCCCCAATAAGTTGGGGACACTCAAGCGGGGCTGGTGAGGATGTAGCAGCTGCAGGACCCCCCCAGAACATCAGCCCACCCCCTATTTGAGAGCAGAGCGGTGGCCAAGCCCCTCCGTGTGCACTCTGGGGACAATGGGGACCGTCCCATGTCACCCCCAGCTCCTCTGTCCCCAGCACAGGTTCGGGACGGGGTTTAGGGGGGTCCGGCCTCCCTGTTTTACCGCATTTAAGTCTCTTACAACCCAGTTTCCTAATCCGGGGCAGGAATGCGGTGGCTCAGCACGGGGAGGATTTAGGAGCCGATGTGGGGGGGGTGACAGCGCTGGGGTCACCCCCCGGGTCCCCTCTGAGTGACAGCAGCTTTTTGCCTTAAGAGTTCCAATTTGTGGGATTTTCTCATCTCTTTTTGGCCAGAAGTGAAATGACTCATGATTTGCAGGGGGGACCCTGGTGGATTATTTACTCAGTGAGGGACGGGTAATGACGATGACAATGACAACGAGCCCGGTGGGTCCCTTGGTGGAGCTTTGTCACCTGTCCCCATCCCCGATGGGCACCTCAGTGCCAGGATTGTGCCCAACTGTTCAATGGGTGCATTTCCCCCCCCATTTCAGGGATTTTGGGGTTTACTGGGAGCGGTGGCGATGTTCTGGGCGCTACTGGTTTCTCTGGTGTCACCGGTGTCCCCATCGCTCCTTCATGCGAATGAGGTGGTTTTTGCAGCCTGAAGTGAAGCCAAACGGTGCCGGGGACGGTGCCGACACCGGGGTGTCCGTGTTTGGGGGTGCTGGGGGGGCAAACGTCCTGTCACACGTTCTGCTCATGCAGGAGCAGCGGCCACACGAATGTCCCCAAAACCACAACGGGGGGGGGCCGGGGCCGTCTGAGTCACAGCAAATGTGACTGTCACGGGCAGATTTCCTGATATTTCGGGTGTTTTCGGCAGCAGGAAATCCTCCGGCTCGGATTTGGTGGGTCTAAAAAAAGCCACCGGGGGACCCAAATTAGACGTGGCACGGCCAGCGGGGCTGGGGACAGCGGGTGACAAGGACAGTGTGTGGGCTCGGGATCGGGCCCCTCTCCTGAAGCCGTGAGCTCGCCCCAAAGCCAAGTTTAAGAGCTGTGAGCTCTGCCTAAACCCAGGTTTAAGCCTAAGGAGCCGATGGGTTGAGAGCCAGTGCGAGCTTGTGCTCGCTCGGTACCTGGGGGACGTTTGTGGGTTTGGTGGGGCTGGGGACAACCTGGGAGAGGGGACAGGGGCTGGGGACAGCCCGGGAGAGGGGACAGGGGCTCCTCTCGTCACCCCATGGCCACCGTTTGTCCAGCCTTGGTGACGTTTGGTGACATCCAGCCCCCTCCAGACCCATCTGTCTGTCCACGTCCCCCTGTCCTTGCTCACTCGAGCAGGGGCTGGGCACAGGGACCCCCGGCGGGGGTGACATTTGGACACCCCAAGTGGGACATTTGGAGGCCCCAAGTGGGACATTTGGCCACCCCAAGTGGGACATTTGGCCACCCCAAGTGGGACATTTGGAGGCCCCAAGTGGGACATTTGGACATCCCATGTGGGACATTTGGACACCCCAAGCAGGACTCTCCGGCATTCCCGCATCCCTGCACCCCCACTTCAGGGGATGTACCAGTGACCCGGTGGGGATATGGGGGGTGGAGGCTCAGGGGTGGGAACACCCCCCTAAAACCCAGGGCGATATTCAGTTTAGACCCCTGCACCAGCTTAAGCCTGATCCTAACCCTGAGCTTATCCCTGTCCTCTCCATCCCCAGGTCCTGATGCCGCCTGCGATGCTGTGAGCGCCGCGGGGTCCCCGCAACCGCATCACCCCCCCCAAAACCAAACCCCATGGAGGACGAGGAGGAGGGGGCGCCCGTGCCGGGGGGGTCGCTGCCGGTGGCCGCCTGGCTGGGCGCCCTTCACCTGGAGCAGTACACCGAGCGCTTCGAGCGGCGGGGGCTGCGGCGGGTGGGCGAGTGCCGGGCGCTGACGGACGAGGCGCTGGG
Source organism: Pampusana beccarii (assembly GCA_013399365.1). Taxonomy (NCBI): domain Eukaryota; kingdom Metazoa; phylum Chordata; class Aves; order Columbiformes; family Columbidae; genus Pampusana; species Pampusana beccarii. The sequence continues at coordinate 7,238 of VWYH01009135.1, forward strand.
CGCGCTGGGGGTGCGGCTGCCCGGCCACCGCCGCCGCATCCTCCTGGGGCTCCAGAAAGCTTTCTCCGGCCCCCCCCGCCCCGCCGGGCNTGGCACCGGAGCGGGTGGGGACGCCCCCGGTGGCGCTGGGGGGGGCGAGCGCCGCCCAGCTGCCGCCACCCATCCCGCCCAGGGTGGGCTGCCGGCCCCCCGTCAAATTTTCTGTGTCGCTAAGGGGGGGCAGCCCGGAGCCCCCGCACGCGCCCCAAAGCCGCCCCCCAGCCCCGGAGGTGCCCCCGCTCGCCGAAATGGGGGTGAGACCCCCCCCGCTGCCACCGCTGCCGGCCAAGCGGCACCAGCTGGAAGCCAAGGGACAGAACCCGGAGCCCCCCCCGCCAGTGCTGCCCCCCAGGGCTGTGCCCCACAGGAGGTAAGGGGGGGCTGGGGGGGGCCGTGGGACATTGGGTGGGTGCATGTGGGGGTGGAGAGGGGTGCTTGGGGGTGCCCACCCCCCCCAGAGGGCACAGCACATCTTTTGGGGGTGCCCACTCCCCCCAAATCCACCTGGGGGTGCCCACCCCTGCACACGCATCCCCTGGGGGCTCCAACCCCCTCAACCCCAGTACATCCCCTGGGGGCACCCCCAGCCCCCCAAAACGTCCCCCTGGGGGTCCCCCCCCCCCCGGCACATCCAGCTCAGGGCCCCCCCCCCTCCCAACCCCAGCACATCCCCTGGGGGCACCCCCAGCCCCCTAAAACATCTCCCGGGGGTACCCGCCCCCCCGGCCCAATGCACCTTCCGGGGGGTACCCACAGCCCCCCAAAACATCTCCCTGGGGGTCACCCCCCCTCAAAGAGCACAGCACATTTTCTGGGGGTACCCACCCCCCAAAACATCTTCTGGGGGTACCCACAGGCCCCCAAGACGTCACCCTGGGGGTGCCCCCTCCCCGCAGGTTTTTGGGGAGACCCCCCTCTCCTTGGGGATTGAGGGGTCAGTGGTGACCCCCCCCTTCCTGTGCTTTGTGTCCCCCCCATGGGGTGACCCAGCTCCTGTCCCCAGGGGACACCCCAGGACTGAGTGTCCCTGTCACCACATTTCTGCACTGGGGGGGGTCCCCAAATCCACCCGCTGCGGCTGCTCTGACCGGGGGGACCCTGCTGACCAGCGATGCTGGTGGCCCCGGTTTGGTGACAATTTGGTGACAGTTTAATGCAGATTTGGTGCCAGTTTGCTGCCAGTTTGGTGGCAGTTCGGTGACAATTTGATGCTGGTTCAGTGACACTTTGGTGCCTGTTTGGTACCAATTTGGTGACAGTTTGGTATCAGTTTGGTGCCAGTTTGATGCCAGTTTGGTGCTGGTTTTGGTGCCAGTTTGGTACCAGTTCGGTGCCAGTTGGATACCAGTTTGGTACCAGTTTGGTGCTGGTTTGGTGGCAGTTTGGTACCAGTACAGTGACGGTTTGGTCCCGGTTTGGTACCAGTTTGGTCCCAGTTTGGTACCAGTTTGACGACAGTTTGGTACCAGTACAGTGACAATTTGGTGCTGGTTTGGTACCAGTTTGGTGCCAGTTCAGTCCCAGTTCGGTGCCATTTTGGTGCCAGTTCGGTACCGGTCTGGTGACACTTTGGTGCTGGTTCCATGCCCATTCTGCTGGTTCGGTGGCAGTTTGGTGACACTTTGGTGACAATTCCCTCCCTGTTCGCTACCAGTTTTGTGCCACTTTGGTGCCGGTTCGGCCCCAGTTTGGTGACCCTTTGGTGCCGGTTCAGGCCCGGTTTGGTGACACTTTGGTGGCACTTTGCTGCCGGTTCCGCCGGTTCGGTGGCACTTTGGTGGCACTTTGGTGGCACTTTGGTGGCAGTTCCGTCCCGGCTGCGCTGTCACTCGGGCCACCCCAGGAAGTTTTGGTGGCGGCCGCAGGAAGTGCCGGGGGTGACGAGCTCCGGTCCCCGTGTCCCCCCCCACTGTCACCAGCCCCGGCTCCGCGGTGTCCCCGCCACCCACCCAGGTAGGGATGTCACCGGTGCCACCACGGGGGACGCTGGGGGACGTGGGGGGGTCAGGACCTGCTCACCCCCCTCCGCGGTGTTCGAAGTTCGGGTGGCTCCGGCAGCAGCTGGATGGCGCTGGGGACATTCTTTGTGTCACCCCCCCGGGTCCCTGTCCCCTCCCATGGCACTGGGGGGGTTGATTAGAGCTGAGGGGGGGGGATTTGTCCCCTGGGGGGTTCGGGGATGTCACAGCGGGGTTGGTGGCACCGGGCCAGGTGCTGACTCAGCTCGAGCTGGTGGTGACGTGTCCAGTGCTGGGGGGGGACGGGGATGGGGACAAAGGGACAGGGGGACAGGGATGGGGACACAGGGACAGGGACAGGGGGACAGGGTTGGGGACATAGGGATGGGGACAGGGAGAAAGGGACGGGGACAGGATTGGGGACACAGGGATGGTGACAGGGATGGGGACATAGGGATGGGAACATAGGGATGGGGGGACAGGGACAGGAAGACAGGGATAGGGACACAGGGGTGGGGACGGGGACATAGGGATGGGGACAGGGAAGGGGACAGGGGGACAGGGATGGGGACACAGGAATGGGGACAGGGGGACAGGGATGGGGACACAGGGACAGGGAAGGGGACAGGGGGACGGGGCTGGGGATGGGGACACAGGGACAGGGGATGGGGACAGGGGGACAGGGATGGGGACACTTGCCCACCCCAGGCTGGGGAAGCGCTGGAGCAGCCCTGTGTGTCCCCTGTGGGGACAGCGCCCTGGGGGGGTCACTACAGCCGCAGTTTTGGGGTGATGTCCCCCCAGCCCCCCCCTTCCGGCTGTGGCACCGTGGGCCCCGGTGCTCCTCCAGCTGCTGGTGGCCCAGGGGGGACCCGAACCCCCAGTGGGGAAACAGCCCCGGGGGGGGGAGTTTTGCAAGAGGGGTTTGGGGCCAGGCTGGGGGGTCACATTGTGTCCCCCCCCGCCCTCTGGGGGCCTGCTGTCCCCTCCCAGACCTCTGAGGTCACATTGTGGTCCCCCCCCGCCCTCTGGGGTCCCTGTGACCCCCCCATTCTCGCTGGGGTCCCACTGACCCCTCCAACTGCTTTGGGGTCCTTGTGACCCCCCCCATCCCTTTGGTGTCCCACTGACCCACCCCAACCCTCTGGGGTCCCACTGTGCCCCACTCAGCCGTGTGGGCTCCTGCTGTCCCCACCCTGTCCTTTGGGGTCCCTGTGACCCCCCACAGCTCTCTGAGGGTCCATGGCCCTCCCCCCAGCCCTTTGGGGTCCCACTGTCCCCCACTCAGCCTTGTGGGCTCCCACTGTCCCCCCCCGTCCTTTGGGGTCCCACTGACACCCTCCAACCACTTTGGGGTCCCTGTGACCCTCCCAGCTCTCTGGGGTCCCCCTGTCCCCCCCGTCCCTGGGCCAAGGCGCAGGAGGTGACAGAGGTGACAGTGACATCTCAGCCGGGATGTCCCAGGTGTCGGTGGCCCAGCCCGAGGGGACAGCGGTGGCCCCAGCAGGGGTTTGGGTTGGGGTGACATTGCCCCCCCCCATCACCCCCAGATTGAATGGGGGGGCCCAGCCGAGCTGTTACTGCTGGGGTGGGGGGGACACAAGAGATAAGATGCTTGTCACTTCCCTAATGTCACCCTTGTCACCGGCCACGTCCTGCCCGCAGCGGGGGGGACAGGGCTGGTGGGGGGGTCAGGGGGTGGCTGCCAACC
>VWYH01009135.1:11137-24647 GCA_013399365.1 Pampusana beccarii
CCCGGGGGGGCAGGGGGGGCTGAACCACAAATGGTTTTGTCCCCAACCCCCCTGAGATGTCCCCAAGGAGGAGATTGTCCTTGTCATCGCACCGTGCCACCAAAACAGGGGACCGGGGGGCAGTGGGGGGCTGCCCCCCCTGCCCGCGGTCCCTGATGTATGGATGGTTGTGGCCGTTGCCATGGGAACGCTGCTGGGAAATGAGGTCACCGTCCCCCAGAGCCAGCGCTCCCTGTCACCCCCCAGCTCTGGGGATGCGCTGGAGCACCAGGCAGGGGGCTGGGAGTCACTGGGGACAGGGGCTGGGGACATCCTTGGCTGTCCTTAGTGTCCCCAGGGTGCTGGTGGCATCCTTGGCCATCCCCAGGGTCCTCAGGGTGCTGGGGACATCCTTGGCTGTCCTTAGTGTCCCCAGGGTGCTGGTGGCATCCTTGGCCATCCCCAGGGTCCTCAGGGTGCTGGGGACATCCTTGGCTGTCCCCAGGGTCCCTTGGGTGCTGGTGACATCCTTCGCTGTCCCTTGGGTGCTGGTGACATCCCTGGCTGTCCCCAGGGTCCCCAGGGTGCTGGTGACATCCCTGGCTGTCCCCTGTGTGCTGGTGGCAGCTCTGGTGGTCCCCAGTGTCCCTCTTGTCCCCTGGCCAAGCTTTTGGGGACACAGCATCATTGGGACACCCCGTCCCACTCGGGTGACCCCGTGGCCACCAAAAGCCCCGCGAGGAGCTGCCCTGCCCATGTTCAGACTGGAGGAATCGTTAAAAATACCAATAAAAATGGCAAAACAGAATCAAAAAGTCAAAATAAACCGAGGCGCGACGCGGGTTTCAAGGCTGTGGTGGCTCTTGGTGGCCTTGGGTGGCAGATAAGGGACCTAAGCGGCGATGGCAGCGCCAGGGAAGTGAAGTTGATGCCAAAAAAATATATTTTTTGGCTAAAAAAGCAGTGTTAGAACCCCAAAAAAGGTGATTTCTCGCTGTTAGGAGCTGGGGTTTTGGGTCCTCTCTCCACAGTGTCCCCGTCCCCGAGGGTGTCCCCTTGTCCCCACCGGCCGTGGTTCCCCGTGTGAAGCCACCAACCAAGGTCTTTGTGCCCGAGTTCGGTGAGTACAGGGGGTCTGGCCCCCCCCCCAATTATTGTTATTCTATTATTCGTTATTATTCTATTATTATTAAATTATTCTATTATCATCCTATTACTACTTTATTGTTACTTTTATTATTTTATTATTATTATAGTAGTATTCTATTACTTATTATTATTCTATTATTTTTCTATTACTTATTACCATTCTATTATTACTTTAGCATTGCTTTTAATTCTTCTATTAGTGTCACAGTATTTTTTATTCTATTATTATTTTACAATTGTTTTTCTTATTCTATTATTTTTCTGTTATCTATTACCATTCTATTATTACTTTATTATTTTTTAATTATCCTATTAGTACTCTAGTATTTATTATTATTCTATTATCATTTTTTATTATTTGTATTATTCTATTAGTATTCTATTACTTATTATTCTATTATTATTTTATCATTATTTTTATTCTATCAATGTTCTATTACTTATTATGTTTTTTATTATTTCATCATTATTTTTCTTATTCTATTACTAGTCTATTTTTATTATTTTATCATGAATTTTTATTATNTAGTATTCTATTACTTATTATTATTCTATTATTTTTCTATTATTTATTACCATTCTATTATTACTTTGTTATTTTTTAATTATCCTATTAGTACTCTAGTATTTATTATTATTCTATTATCATTTATTATTATTTGTATTATTCTATTAGCATTCTATTACTTATTATTCTATTATTATTTTATCATTATTTTTATTCTATCAATGTTCTATTACTTATTATGTTTTTTATTATTTCATCATTATTTTTCTTATTCTATTACTAGTCTATTTTTATTATTTTATCATGAATTTTTATTATTGTATTAGTATTCTAGTATTTATCATTATTCTATTATTACGCTTAAAAATTTTTAGCATTCTATTACTTCTTCTTATTCTTTTATTTCTAGTTATTCTATTAGCATTCTAGTATTTATTATTATTCTGTTATTATTTTTTATTATTCTGTTAGTATTCTATTATCTATGATCTATTATCTGTGATCTATCATTTAATATTTATTAGTATTATTAGTATTCTATTATTCTGTTATTATTATTATCCTATCGTTTTTATTGTTAATTATTTTTATTTTTATTGTTCTAATTTTTATTATTACCCTATCACTATTTTTATTACGTTCATTATTTTCATTATTACCCCACGATTCATTACCCATCCATTATTAATTTCCTTTATTCTATTATTAATGACCATTTCCCACGGCTGCGCAGGCTCGACAGCTGCAGAATGAAGGGGGAGGGAGGGAAAAACACCCCAAAAAACACCCCCCTGTGGCCCCGATGTCACCAAGTCCCCTCCCCCTGGTGGCAGGAGGGTGGTGACAATGTCCCCGGGGCGGTGGGGACAGGCAGGGGGGTGACAAGACCCTTTTGTCCCAATTCCCAACGTTTTCCTTCTTGTTTTCCCTCTTCCCAGATGACTCCGACTACGAAGACTCCGCCTGGGAGGAAGAATTAGCCGGAGCTGCAGGGGACATGGGTGACAAGGTTGGGGACACGGGTGACAATGTTGGGGACCCTGTGGGGTGGGCAGGAGCGATGGGGGGGGATAGGACAGTGTCCCCAAGGGACACACGCTGCTTTGGACTTGGGGCTGGAGGACATTGAGGGGTGGTTGGAGAGGGGGGTTTGTCCCCACCGTGTCACCATTGTGTCACCATTGTGTCCCCACGGGTCCCCAGTGGGTCCCCAGGGTCCCCCAACTGAATTTTTGGGGGGCTGTGTCACTGAGACACCCCAAAAAAATCCATTTCAGCACCAAACAAACTCTCAACTTTATTCTAACCAGAGCATTTTAGCCACAAAACCAACGAGGGTCCCCACGTGTCCCCAGGGTCCCCCAACTGGATTTTTGGGGGACTGTGCTACCAAGACACCCCAAAAAATCCATTTCAGCACCAAACCAACTCCCAACTTTATTCTAACCAGAGCATTTTAGCCACGAAACCAACGAGAAACGGGGTTTTATCCAAATTACCCAGCGCTCGGGCAATGTGAGGCGCAGGCCGGCGCACCAGTTGGGGAGATTGCTGTGGGAGAATAATGGGGATAATCTATGGTGTGCATGCGTTAACTCACACAAAAACCCCCCAAAACGGTAAAAAAAACCCCGAACAAAACTTAAAAACCCAAACCAACCAAACAAAATGAAGCAAAAAAAAACCCCAAAGCAAAAAACCCCAACAAAACAGAATTAAAGGCGCTGGGGGAAGCAGCAAACCCAGGACGTGCGGGCGGTGATTTTGGGTTTTTTTGCCCCTTTTTTTTCGGCGTTTCTCCGTCCGTCCCGGTGCAGGGGGGGGTCCCGGTGCAGGGGGGGGCGGTGGCACCGGGGTGTCCCTGTCACCCGGGTTGTCCCCGCAGGAGGAGGCGGAGCCGGGGCGGCCGCGGTCCCCGTGCGCCAGCAGCTCGGTCAGCGAGGACGAGCTGGTCGAGGATTATTTCAGCGCTCCCCCCGCCGGGTAGGGCTGGGCAGCCGGGGGTGTGCAACGGGGACACGAGTGTGCAAGGGGGGAACACGTGCATGTGTGCAAGGGCAAGTGATGTGTGTGTGCACAGCTGGGGCTGCTCGTGCAGGGGCGTGGGTGCACATCTGGAGCTGCTCGTGCAAGAGAGTGTGTGTGCACATCTGGGGATGCTCGTGCAAGAGTGTGTGTGTGCACATCTGGGGATGGTTGTGTATGAGTGCGTGTGCACATCTGGGGCTGCTCGTGCAAGACTGTGTGTGTGCACATCTGGGGCTGCTCGTGCAAGAGTGTGTGTGTGCACATCTGGGGCTGCTCNAGGGGTGTGTGTGCACATCTGGGGATGCTCATGCAAGAGTGTCTGTGCACATCTGGGGATGCTCGTGCAGGGGTGTGTGTGCACATCTGGGGATGCTCATGCAAGAGTGTCTGTGCACATCTGGGGATGCTCGTGCAGGGGTGTGTGTGCACATCTGGGGATGCTCGTGCAAGAGTGTGTGCGCTCACATATGGGGATGCTCGTGCAGGGGTGTGTGTGTGCACATCTGGGGATGCTCGTGCAGGGGTGTGTGCAGCTGGGGATGCCTGTGCAAGAGTGCGTGTGCACAGCTCAGGATGCTTGTGCAAGGGTGTCTATGCATGGATGGGGACGCTTGTGCAAGCGTGTGCACAGCTGAGGATGTTCATGCAGGGGGGGTGTGTGCATGTCTGGGGGTGTTTGTGCAAGTGTGTGCATGCACAGCTGGGGATGCTTGTGCAAGGGTGTGTGTGGATGGCTGGGGACACTTGTGCAGGGGTGTGTGCACAGCTAGAGACACTTGTGCAACAGTGTGCGTGCAGAGCTGGGGATGCTTGTGCAAAGGTGAGCGTGCACAGCTGGAGATACTTGTGCAACAGTGTGGGTGCACATCTGAGGATGCTTGTGCAAGGGGGTGTGTGGATGGCTGGGGATGCTCCTGCAGGGATGTGCACAGCTGGGGATACTTGTGCAAAGGTGTGTGTGCATAACTGGGGATGTGTGTGCAAGGGTGTGTGTGCATGGCTGGGGATACTCGTGCAAGGGTGTGCATGCACAGAGGGAGATGCTTGTGCAAGGGTGTGTGTGCACAGCTGCAGATGTGTGTGCAGGGGTGTGTGTGCACAGCTGTGGATAACTGTGCAAGGGTGTGCACAGCTGGGGATGCTTGTGCAAGGGTGTGTGTGCACAGCTGGGGATACCTGTGTGAGGGTGTGTGTGCATGGCTGTGGATAACTGTGCAAGGGTGTGTGTGCACAGCTGTGGATAACTGTGCAAGGGTGTGCACGGCTGGGGATGCTTGTGCAAGGGACATGCATGCAAACCCCTGGGGGGATGCTTGTGCGTACGTGCGTGCACGCACAGATGATGGTGTTTTGCATGTGTGTGTGTGTTTGCACACATAGGCGAGGGATGCGCGTGCAAGGGGTGCTGGTGCATGTACATGCACAGATCCGGCTTCACAGGCCGCGTGTGCGCGCTCGTGCCGGGGCACACGCGTGTGCACGTCTCTGCTTTGGGGCTGTGACCCGGGGGTGTCCCCGTCCCCCCTCCCCAGGCTCTCTGCTGTCCCCAAACCCGGGGGACACCCCGGGCCCCCCCCCAGGGGCCTGTCACCAAGGTCACAAACACCCGGCGCCTCGGGGAAGGGCAAGGGGAGGCTGAAACGTGCGGGGGGGGACACACGGCCACCCCCCCGGGATCCGCCGGCTCTTAACCCCCGTCCCGGTCCGCAGCGGCGGCAGCGGCTGCGGTGACACTGGGGACAGCATGGACGGCACGGCCACCACCGCCCCGCTCTCGCCCACCGTCAGAGCCGGCTGGCTGGACAAGAACCCTCCGCAGGGGTGAGTGGCGCCCGGGGGGGGACGCGGGCCCCCCGCCCTGGTGCTGAGATGCTCCCCACCTTTTTCCACCTGCCGTTCCTGCTCACCACGTGTAATTTTGCGTTTCGCAGCCCTAATCCCCCCATTTTGCACCCCCAAACCCAGCGTCTCGCAGCCCCCGTCCCGGCGTTTTGCACCCTGAACCCCGGTGTTTTGCAGCCCCAGCCCTGGCGGTTTGTGTCCCCAACCCCAGCATTTTGCAGTCCTGACCCCGGAGTTTTGCACCCTGAACATCAGAGTTTTGCATCCCCAACCCCAGCGTTTTGCAGCCCTAAATCCGTCATTTTGCAGCCCCAAATCCGTCATTTTGCAGTCCCAGCTCCATCGTTTTGTAGCCCCCAGCCCCAGCATTTTGCACTCCCAAACCCAGTGTTTCGTGGCCCCAACCCTGACATTTTGCAGCCCTGACTCTGGCGTTTCGTAGCCCCAACCCCAGTGTTTTGCAGCCTGAACTCCAGCGTTTCGCAGCCCCAACCCCAGCGTTTTGCACTCCCAACCCCAGCATTTTATGGCTCCAACCCTGATGTTTTGCAGTCCCAACCCCAGCGTTTTGCACTCCCAAACCCAGCATTTTGCAGCCCCAATGCGGACGTTTTGCAGCTCCAACGTGGGACTTTCGCAACCCCAACCCCGGCATTTTGCACCCTGAACCCCGGTGTTTTGAAGCCCTGACCCCAGCGTTTTGTAGCCCTAACCCCAGTGTTTCGCAGCCCCATCCCTGATGTTTTGCAGCCCAAACTCCAGAATTTTGCAGCCCCAACCAACGCTGGTGTTTTGTAGCCACAGCCCTGGCGTTTTGCAGCCCCAAACTCCCCGTTTCACAGCCCCAACCCCGGTGTTTTGCGCTCCCAAATCCAGCACTTTGTGGCTCCAACCCTGATGTTTCTCAGCCCCGACCCCAGTGCTTTGCAGCTCCAACTCCAACATTTTGCAGCACCAACCCTGGTGTTTTGCATCCCAAATCCCAGCATTTTGTGTTCCAAACCCTGGCATTTTGCACCCTGAACCCCAGTGTTTTGCAGCCCCAATCCCAGCATTTTGTGTTCCAAACCCTGGCATTTTGCACCCTGAACCCCAGCGTTTTGCAGCACCAACCCTGGCGTTCTGCAGCCCTGATCCTGGCATTTCGTAGCCCCCAACCCTGGAGATGTGAATGTGAGGGATATTTGGGGGCCCTTTAACCTGGGCTGCGCGGAAGCCCCGAGGCTGCAGCCCCCCCGAGGAGAAGGGGGAAGCTCCAGCTGCTGTGGAACTGGGAGGAACTGGGAGCAACTGGGAGGTCACTGGGAAGCTGGAGAAGCCGCTCTGGCACTGCAGCCTGGGGAAGGTGATGGCAGGAAAAGCAGAAACCCCAAACTGGGGGGTCAGAGCAGGGCTGGGGGGTCCCTGCACCCCCCCGGACAGGGACAAACTCCTTGGGGACGGGACCGAGTGCTTTTCGCCAGGTTGCTGCTGCCGGCTACGCCAAGGCCAAGCGTGGAGTCACGTGCGGCGATGGCGAAATCCTCCCCAAGCAAACAAGCCCTTAAGCAACCGCCGCCAAGTCTGGTTCGGCGTCTCCCGCAGCCCTGACGCCACCGTGGAGGGGCTGTGAGGGGATGGGGGCCCCTGGGGGGGCTCTGCTCAAGCTCTGGGGTCCCCCCTCTTCCCTGATAGAGCCCCAGGTGCCACCAACCCCACCTGGCACAATTGAGCCCTCCCCAACTTGTAGGTCCTGAGCAGGAATTGCAAATAGGGATTTTGGGGGGGCTGTTAGGGTCATCCCCCCGCTTTTCCTGGCCAGAGGAAAGCATGGAGTCCCCACGGCTGTCCCCAGCGGTGACACGAGGGCTGGGGACACGGCGCGGGATCGATGGCAGAGGTGGCCCCGGGCTTTTGGCAACTGGGGCGTGAAGGCACAAGCCGAGTCACCCCCAAGTTCAAGGGCACACAGTGCAGCCTGGGGCTGGACAGGGGGCCGCTCCGGTCCGGGGGGGTCCGGCAGCCCCTGTCCCAGGCGGAGGGTGCAGCTGTGTCACCCTGTCCCCTCCGCCGGGTCCCTCCCCAGGTCCTACATCTACCAGAAGCGCTGGGTGAAGCTGGACGCTGACTACCTCCGCTATTTCGACAGCGAAAAGGTGGGTGAGGAGGGGGGGTCTGGGGGGAACAGGGTGAGAAGGTGACGGGGGGGCCACCCCAGGGAGGCCACATCCTCGCCAAGGGGCAGCATCCCCGGGACGGGTGCTGGGGTGGGATGCGGGATGCTCAGAGCCACCCGGGCAGGGATGCTCTCAGCATTTTGAGCACCGGGGGGTTCCCATCGCATCGCTCCATGTGACCCGTGTGTCTGTCTGTCCTCCCCCTCTGTCCCCCCTCCAGGACACCTATTCCAAGCGCTTCATCCCCGTCTCCTCCATCTCCCGCGTCACCAGCGTCGGGGACCAGAAATTCGAGGTTGTCACCAACAACCGTAACTTTGTGTTTCGGGCTGAGAGCGATGGTGAGTGACGGGGGGGGTCCGTGCTCCGGGGTGAGGAAAGAGGGAGCTGGGGCTCTGGAGCTTGGAGAAGAGGAGACTGAGGGGTGACCTCATTCATGGGATCAATATGGAAAGGGGCAGTGTCAGGAGGATGGAGCCAGGCTCTTCTGGGTGACAACCAGTGACAGGACAAGGGGCAATGGGTGCAAACTGGAACACAGGAGGTTCCACTTCAATATGAGAAGAAACTTCTTCCTGGTGAGGGTGCCAGAGCCTGGCCCAGGCTGCCCAGGGAGGTTGTGGAGTCTCCTTCTGTGCAGCCATTCAAACCCGCCTGGACACCTTCTGTGTGACCTCAGCTGGGTGTTCCTGCTCCGGGGGATTGCACTGGATGGGCTTTCGAGGTCCCTTCCACCCCTGACATTCTGGGGTTCTGTGTGTGTCCCCTCCCCGGCCCTAGAGGGTGCTGACCCTGACCCGTGTCCCTTGTCCCCACAGCTGACCGGAACGAGTGGATCTGGACCCTGCAGCAGACGGCGGAGGAGCGGAAGAGCAAAGCCCCGGAGAGGCCGTCGATGTCGCCGAGCGCCGACGGTGCCACCGAGCCGGCCGACAGGAGCGGGTTCCTGGAGCTGCGGGGCTTCAAGCACAAACTGTTCGTGGCCGTGGCCGGGGACAAAGTTTTCCTCTACAAGAATGCGGAGGTGGGTGTCTGGGGGGGCTGTGGGGGACCCTGGTGTCGCTTTGAGGGGGAGCCTGATGCCGCTTTGGTGGGCGCCTGTCCTGGCTTTGTTAAGAGCAAGACAGGTTTCTCTTTTAGTGAATTTTCTGTCAGCTAAAGTCTCCTCACTAACTGCACTTCACATCCGCAGAGCAGCGAGCGGGGACACCCCAGGGCTGTCACCCCCAAACTGGGGACACCCCAAGCTGCAGCCCGCCCCCCTCCAAGATTTGGGGTCCCCTGGGAGCATCGCACCCAGCACAGCTCCCCCAGAGCCCCTTGTGCACCCCCAGGGCTGGGAGGGGACACGGGGACCGGTGCAGGCGGCGGCGCAGGCAGAGCACCACCTGTACCCCCCCACATCACCCCCTTGCCCCCCCAGGACTATCGCCTGGGGATCGGCATCACCTACATCGAGATGAACGTGGGGAACGTCAAGGAGGTGGATCGACGGGCTTTCGACCTCACCACGCCGTACCGGATCTTCAGGTGACCCCCGGGGGGGCTGGGGGTGCCAGCGGCGTCCCCCCCACCGCCGCGGCCGCCCCTCATCCCCCCATCCCCACCACGGCAGCTTCTCGGCCGACTCGGAGCAGGAGAAGGAGGAATGGGTGGAAGCCATGAGACAATCCATCGCCGAGGCGCTTTCCAACTCGGAGGTGGCCGAGAGGATCTGGGGGGTGGAACCCAACCGCTTCTGCGCCGACTGCGGCTCCCCCCACCCCGACTGGGCCTCCATCAACCTCTGCGTCGTCATCTGCAAACGATGCGCCGGTACCGCATCCCGGGGGGGCTGGAAGGGGCCGAGCAGCCCCTGCCGTGGGACGGGATGGGATGGGATGGGACGGGACGGGATGGGATGGGATGGGATGGGATGGGGTGGGATGGGGGGTGTTGAGCATCCCCTGCCGTGGGATGGGGAGAGGGAATGTGGGGTGCAAGGGACCCCAAAATACGTCCCTAAGGGCTTGTGTCGCTGGCAGGGGAGCACCGGGGTTTGGGTCCCGGCGTCACCAAAGTGCGAAGCTTGAAGATGGACAGGAAGGTGTGGACAGAGGAGCTGATCCAGGTAGCGGCGCAGAACCCCCAACTCCCCTTTTTTTAGTGGGGGGGAGACGCCCCATTTCCTCCCTACAGCAAACCCGGAGCACGGCAGAGGGTTTTCCGTCCCCATCCAAGCCGGGATGTGGGATGCAGGATGTGGGGTGACACCACGGCTCGCTTGGGGACCCCCAGCAGCCCCCCCAGCGCCGTCCCCACGTTCTGTGGCCACCTGGCGCCCACCCAGCGAGGACAAGTGGCACTTGTGTCCCCTGCGCCGCAGACAGACGGCGTCTGTGTGTCCGTGGGGGGCGGGGGGGCGTGTCTGGCGAGCCGCGGGGCCACCGGCGTGGAGGAATGCCGTAACCCCCCCCGGCCGCCATTTCCAACCCCTGGCTGGCCCCAGCTCTGCCCAGTCCCTCCCAGTTGGATCCCGCATTCCTGTCTGGCGTCCCACCCCCGCCTCCGGCATCGCCCGCTCCCCGAGCCCCCAAACGCTTCCAGCTGTTCCCCTTCCCCCCCCCAAACCTCCTCCAGCCTCTCCCCGGCCCCCCTGTCACCCCAAAAAGCTTTGGGGTGCTGGCGAGCACCCCACGGCCTTACTGGGATGGTATGGGAGACACCTAAACCCCATTTCTTAATGCTGGGGGGGCCACAGGAAGCTCTTTAAATCCACCCTGTGGATGCTGAGCGCCGCCCCCCCCGCCTGCAGCTGGATGCTGCTTTCCAGATGTGATTTTCCAGGGTGGGAAGGGGAGGGAGAGCTGTGGAATGGGGGGGTGGTGCTATAGCACCCATGGCTTTTCCTGCACCTTTTCCTGCACCCCTGGGCATCAGTGACCCCCCCCGTAAGCACAAAGAGCCCCCCTACCCAACCCTGCCCCTGCCTCCATCACCGTCCCGTTGTCCCCATGGTCCCCCCTTGTCCCCGCAGCTCTTCCAGCAGGTGGGCAATGCGGTGGCCAACGAGTTCTGGGCCGCCAACGTCCCCCCCAGCGAGGCCATCGGCCCCGGCAGCCCCAGCGGGGACCGGCGGCGCTTCCTGGTCGCCAAATACCGGGAGGGCAAGTACCGGCGCTACCACCCGCTTTTCGGCAACCAGGAGGAGCTGGACAGGGTCAGTGACCCCCCCGCTCCGGGGCCGGGTGTCGGTTTGGGGGGTCCCACCTGGGTGCTAAGGTGGGGGTCCCCAGGGTGTTTTGGGGGGGGCCAAGGGCTGTGGGTGAACAAGATGCCCCCTGTACCCCACCCCCCATATCCTCACTGTGCCCCCCCAGCCGAAGCTGAAGGGTCTGGGGACAAGGTGACATCTCTGGGACACAACCGGCTTCATTGCCAGGGTGGGGAGCCTGGGCCGAGGTGGGGTGTTCCACCCCCCCCCACCAGACACCCCCAGTAGCCAGACCCCCCCTCCCAGAAGCAGACCCCATTCCCACAGACAGAACCTGCCCCCTAACAACCAGACCTGCCCCCCACAGCCAGACCCCCCACCACAACCAGGCCCCCCCCAGGGTTCATCTCCTTGGAAATGGGGCTGGGGTCCAGCACAGGGCTGGAGTGGGGTTCAATGGGGGGCACCCCAGGGTGGGGGGGGGCAGAGGTGCTTGGCCAGCACCCCCACCCCACCCAAGCCACCCATTCCCAGTCGCTTACTGGGCTGGAACCCTGTGCACAAGCAACGCCGGGACCCCCACCCCGGTGCTTCGTTGTGTCCCCCCCGCAAACCACAGCTTCGTGTTTGCACAAGAGCCGGTGGGGAGCGGGGAGGCCGGGAATTCGCATGTGGGCTGGTTTGTTTTGCTGCTCGGGCCAAGGCGTCCCGCCCCGCGGCGATGACCTCACCCCGGCTCTGCAAAACTTCTAGTTTTTATTTCTTGCTTTTTCCTCCCACTTCCAAACCTTCTTTGTCCTGCTTGGGTCGCTGGTTGGGGGGGATCCCGTTGTTTGTCCTGCTCGGGTCGTCGATTGGGGGATCCTGTTATTTGTCCTGCTCGGGTCGTTGGTTGGGGGGATCTGGTTGTTTGTCCTGCTTGGATTGCTGGTTGGGGGATCCTGTTGTTTGTCCTGCTCAGGTCGCCAGTTTGGGGGATCTGGCTGTTTGTCCTGCTCGGGTCGTCAATTGGGGGGATCCGGTTGTTTGTCCTGCTCGGATCGCCGGTTTGGGGGATCTGGCTGTTTGTCCTGCTCGGATCGCCGGTTTGGGGGATCCCGTTGTTTGTCCTGCTCGGATCGCCGGTTTGGGGGCTCCGGTTGTTCGGCCGTGGCTTCTTTCACCGTGGTGGTCTGGGGGATTGTTTTCCCTCCTCCTCCTCGCCAGCCTTCGGCCTCACCCCGCTCCTGCCGCAGGCTCTTTGCGCCGCTGTCACCACCGGGGACCTGGCGGAGACGCTGGCGCTGCTGTTCTGCGGGGCCGCGGTGACGTGTGACACCGGGGACCCGCGGTGCCCCACGCCGCTGGCGCTGGCCCAGAGGAGCGGGCAGAGGCTGCAGATGGAGTTCCTGCTCCACAACAGGACCTCAGGTACGGGGTGACCCCCTCCTGAACCCCCCATCCTTCATGGGATTAAAGCCACCGGAGCTGGGGTGTCCCCAGGGGGTGTCTGGAGCCCGTCCTGGCTCTGTGCACCCCAGGAGGGGGGGTTTGGAGACCTTTAGGTGGGGGGATGGGGAGGGGGGCTCTGTCCCAACTGGGGACGTGGTTTGGCACCCCAGTGGGGGCACTGGGAACGGGAGGGGTGGGGACAGCCCTCCCGCACTGTCCTGGCATGCTGCGGCTGTCCCCGGGGAGTGTCCCCCCACCCAAGGGTCCCCAGGGAATGTCCCCCCCCTCGAGTGCCCTCAGGAAATGTCCCCTTTCTCAAGCATCCCCAAGGAATGTCCCCCCACCCAAGGGTCCCCAGGGAATGTCCCCCAACCCGAGTGTCCCCAGGGGAATGTCCCCCCCCTCGAGTGCCCTCAGGAAATGTCCCCTTTCTCAAGCATCCCCAAGGAATGTCCCCCCACCCAAGGGTCCCCAGGGAATGTCCCCCACCCCAGCATCCCTGGGGAATGTCCCCCCCACTCTAGTATCCTCCAATGTCCCCCCCCCGTATGCATCCCGACTGGGGCCAGGGGGGGCTCTGACCATTCTGCACCCCCCTCTCCCGTGCCCCGCAACCCCACTGTGGGTGGGCTGAGGGCCCCCCAGGACCGATCCCCACCCTGCCCCGGGTGGCCCTGGGGTGGGAGGTGTGCCGGGGCTGGCCGCGGTGTCACCTCCCTCAGCGCCGGGGGGGCCAAGCCCAGCCCAGGGAAGCTGGAATTCGCCCAGGACTGGGCTGGCGCGGCCGCTCCAGTCAGCCCAGTACAAACAGGGGACTGGGAGGGCGGCGAGGCCACCCCCGTGAGCCGGGAAAACCAAACCCGGAGCTTGTCCTGCTGGCGCTGGCAAGTGTCACCAGAGTCCCGGGATCGGCGGGGTCAATGCCGCGGGTGGCGCGGGGCGCCGTGTCCCCGTGGGGTCCCCCATCTCCGGGCAGCCCCGCCGGTGCCCTTGTCCCTTTAGAAGTGTCCCCGCACCCCATCTCTGCCTGGTCCCCGGACCAAACTGGGGGATGCCTCTTGTTGGGGGGCAAGGTGGGGAAACTGAGACACGGGGGACATGACCGTGGTGACACAGGGAGGATGTGGCAGAGCCCTGGGCTGTTACTCCAGCTGCAGGGCTTTTTAATATCTTCATCCTTGGTCTGGGTGAGGGCATTTACTGCACCCCCAGTAAGTTTGCAGA
>VWYH01009136.1:0-52551 GCA_013399365.1 Pampusana beccarii
TTGTGACCATGTATATTGATTTCTTTGGCAAATTTCCTGTATACGTTAAAAACTAAAATGCCCTGAAAGACAGGCATTTGCACAGATGCATCTTAAATCTGTATGATGATAGTTTTATCTCTAGGAGCTCACAGATTTGAGGGGATGTTTTGTTTTGTGTTAAGATTTTTCTCACAAATGTGACGATTCGAGGTGCACTCTTGGTCTAAATAATATTAAGTCATGCTCATTATAAAAATGCATTTTTCACTGTAGATGAGTACTCAGGATCTACCTGTCATATGTCATCAGCTGAAAAAGAAGACATCAAGGATGCCTTTGAAAATGATGAGATGCCGGTATGTAAAACAAAATATTTTGAATTAGAGTCTGAACTGGTTGATTGTATTATACACAAAGGTAAAAAAAAACAACTTACCAGTCAGTAAATAATGCTGAAGAGAGAGGCCTGTAGATGAAGGTTGTATTACAGTCTGAAGTAGAGTTGGATACAATATTCTAAGGGTGGGGTAAAACGCTTGTCATTATGTTGGATGCTTGCTGTTATACTGACTTGTTTTCAACTGGTTTGCTTATATTTTGACCAATGTTCTTCCTTTCGTGCAGTGTTGACAAACAGCGCAGTCATGCGTTTTTCCCTATACAAAATGCACGTTCAAGTGAAGAGGGAGATTTGTCTATTATATGCTTATCTGATTGGTTAAACATGCCTGCTCTTCTTCTTTGTGAGAGAAAGATAAGCAAAAACACTTGAAATATGGTGATCTTTCTGATGCTTTCCCTGCCTCTGCAAAATACGTGCTTGTTTGGCCATGTCAGTGTTTGAAAAGGTTGTGGGTTTTTTTTGAGAGGACATTCTAGAGTAAGGCAGGCATCCTGTTCGTGTCGAGCATACAGAACAGGGCTGGATAGAGAGGTCTGGAATCTTCTGTAACACCTTGAGGGACAGTGGAGCAAATTATTTCCATCTCACACCCAGGCACCATGAAAGAGGGACATGCTTAATTTTTATAGGCAGAGCACAGAATTTAAGCTTACTGGAAGCTGGTATTAGTTGGGCAATGAGCTTGGAAATGGAGAGGCTGAGACAAGTGGTGGCTGGCTGAGGTGCTCCTGCCCTCTTCTGAAGGAGGAATTTGTATAAAGGAAGAAAATGGCCTGGCTAATGAGAAGAGACAGCAAGGAGTTGGATGGTCTTAGCCCATGGGGACCCTAAGGCTGCAGGCCCTGTTTCAAAGGCACTGTGAGCTAAGGAGGCACGTGGGGAGCCACATAGGTCCTTCTATTTTTAAGAAAATGATGATTCAGTGAACCTTTAATTTAATATCACTTGATTTTTATTGTAAAAATTGGTTTCAAAGTTTCTTATTTCTATTATTTCTGTTAAATGCTGAGTTTGCAGCAGAAATGACCTAGATTAACTGTAACTTCCTTTTTCTTGGTAATCTTTCTATCTGTACCTGTTTGCTTAAGGATAAACTTATTTTAGAAACTACCAACTTGATACAAAAAACAGCATGTGAAAATCAGACTGACAAAGCGGAAATTCCACATCAGGAAGCCCTAGTGGAAAATGAGGAATTGCACAGTGCTGACATGCAGTTAAGTCCAAAACCCTGGGAAGAAAGATATGAAAGAATGTGGGTTGAAAATGAGAAAAGGGAATTGAAAACAAATTTTAAAAGCATTACAGCAGAGCTGAAGCAGCTGTTTGGTGAAATTAATGAAACTCGGAAAACTACTTCTCTTGTGGGAGAAATGTCAGAAGATGGCTTCAGGGAAGAAGTGAAGAGTTCTCGTGTTGTTTCATCTCGTGCGACAGAATCGGATAATAAGTTAGAAAATAAAGATGAATTTGGAGATACTAAGCTTAAGCGAGGTGGAAAAGTACCCCAAATGGAAATTGTAATTCCAAGTCTTAGTGCCCTTCCTGATCAAAATAACTTAAATGCAAATCTGGAAGGTAGCTGGAGTACAGATGAAGAAGACAGCACAAACCATACAGATAATATAAAGGTGCCTCTAGCCGAAGGAGAGGAAGAGAAAATGCCTGTGATGGAAATGGAAGAGAATGAAAATGGAAGTAGTAGGAATGTAATGGGAAGACCTGAATATTCCCTGAGGCATAACTTAAAAACAAGTATTTTGGATGATGTTTCTAATATTCTTCCTAAAATACAATCGGTTTCTACAAGTGATGAAAATGCACTTTTTGTAACAGAAAGGAAACTTGGAAAAGACTCTGGATTTAATGATGATGTTCCCAGGGACTGCTTTATTGACAATAATAAAATAGGAGAAACAGAAATTGAATGTCTTCTTGAAAATGATCAGCCATTGTGTGGCATGCTGAAAAAGAGTCTTGATGAAGAACTAAAACAAGATATGGAAAGATTTAAGAGTAAGGTAGGAATGCTGCAACTAGTATTCCTGGCTTTGGAGAAAGAGAAGGTACAGCTGCAAAAAGAGGTAGAAGTTCACCTGCTATTCCTTATTCTTTAGTCTTTCTCCGTATCAATGGTCCTGTTCACTTCAGCTATTCATCATTAAGGGAAGATACTTTGTGCAAATTGGGTTTTGTTTTAATGGAAATATATTACTCATGAATAAAGAGAGCAGTGGAGAGTTGTCCTTTTTCCCCATTTTTGGAAAACAGAATGTGTTACTGTTCCAGTTCAACAGTAGATGGCACTCCGTTCCAGTGTAAATAATTATCACTTCATTGCCAGAGAAAGAAATGCACACAATTACGTCAATTCTGATTCTGAATCAAAGAATGAAAATAGCTTCTGAACAGGGTCTTGAATAATCTATTGATTTGCTGTGGTTTCTGCACCGTGTGTCTTCATTGCCCTTCGCCAAAATTCCTGTTTGCTGTGAAACCATTTCTGCCTGTATGTTTGGGATCTTTTTCTTTTCACTCTCATTAAGGAGGCAGTAGCCCAGCACACTTCCACGTGATATTTTTGTGTGTGTGTGTTTTTACAACTAACATTGTGCAACCCTTCTAACTCTTTGTCCATCAGTAATGCTTTCACTTTTTTGTTGTTCATGTTTTAAAAAAACACCATTGTTTTCCTTCTAAAGGCTATGTTTTTGTTATATCTTTAATCATGAGTGAATTCAAAGTACTTTCAATGGCTTAACACACTTTGCAGTGTAATTTTGTGAAAATGCTTCTCTGTATTAATTTTAATTTATTTTTTTCTTTTTATGTTAGATTAGAGGTAAATGCTGAATTATTCAGTCTTGAATCTGGTGTTTTTTTCTAGAAATACTGAGAAATATATGCAGCTTAACTTTCTTTTTGTAGGTTGAGAAGGAAAAAAGCAAGCAAAGATGTTTTGAAACTCAGGTGATGGCAAACCAGGAAGATCTTGATAAATTAAATACACTGCCAGGCAACATTACTGGTCAGCAAATGAAACAAAAGTTTGCTCTAACGAAGAAGGACTCTTCAAAAATTGAGAATGAAAACACTGCAGAAGACAAAGACGAAAAAAAATTTTCATCTGAGGAGAGGTCAAAATTCATGAAAATGCCAATGAAAGGGTAAACTAAGGAAATAATGTCTAATTTTATTTGTAGTACTACTTAAGTATCTTTTAGGTTTTCTAATATTGTGGCAGTTGAAGTAGTTTCATCAATGCTGAAAGCCATGCTGAGTAGTCCACTGCTTCTCAAAAAGTTAAGGAAAAAAAAAAAGATTTAAAAAAACCCTAAGTTCATAAGGGAGGTTCAAATTTATTGATTTATTGTGTGCTTAAAAAAAAAAAGAAAAAAAGGCAAATTCCTGCAGATTTCCCTGTCAATACCGAGGCAAAATGCGTCTTCAAAACCAGAGCTGAAGACTGAAAAAAATCCTAGTTATTTTTGTAGGAAATGGCCAAACAGGAAAGTAGGAACTTACAGTTTACTTTGCTTTCTCCCTTTTCTAGATTATTTTAAGTAATTTCATGCAGTTGGTGTTTTCATTAAGTCCAGATGCTCTTTGTCAGGAAAAGGGAAAAGATGTTATTACCACACCAATCTCAAAAGTTTGATGGAGGCACAGATATTTTTATGTAACCCTAAGCAGGAGTTTTTTCCTGTCTGTCCTTCAAAGGCATCTCTGCTCTAGATACTTCCTCTAATGGGGATGTGAAATATGTTCCAGCTTATCTGAATCTAGCTCAGATTCCACATTTCTTGCTCATTCCTAGAGGAAGGTTATTAAAATACTTGGGTATCTTCTGGGGTCTTTGGAGTCAACTCTGTATTTTGTCATAGGTATTTTTCATCTCAGTTGTTTCTGGGCATCATCTTAAGTACATCTGTTTCACAGGTTTTTTTTTCTGTAAAGCTACTCAGTGATTGCTTCCCTTCTGCTTCCCTTCTGCTTCCCTTCTGCTTCCCTTCTGCTTCCCTTCTGCTTCCCTTCGCCTTCCCTTCGCCTTCCCTTCGCCTTCCCTTCGCCTTTTCTTTCCATAGCAAACTTGCCCTGAATGCCAAAGTTTCAAAGAAAAATAAAAGACAGGCTTCCAAGCAGAAGTCTGATGAGCGCATGAGCTCTTCCAGTGAGAATAATTTTCAAGTACTGGATGACAGCACTTTCAGTGAAACATCTCAAGATGAAGGAAGGTAGTGAATATAAGGAATGTTGTAAATAAAACTTATTAATGATGCAAGTTGACCTAAAAGCTAAAGTTCAGTTTTGTAAACCTGAGTGCACAATGATTCTTACTCTTTCATATGATAATACTACCTGATGAATAATTACCTGAGTGTGTGTGCGCATAAATATATATGTTTTATATTTTCAAAAAGAGAGAGGAGAGACTTATAAAAGAACGAAATTACTCTTCCACTGCAGACATCTTAATTTTTTCTGCCTTTTTAATTTTTTTTTTCCGGCTCTGTCCCCTCCTGACTTCTTATCTGCCCCAAGGTTACTTTTGTGGCAGGCAAAGTGAGAGTAGGTGTTGACACTGTACAAGCACTGTTCAGCAACAGC
The DNA here is from genome assembly GCA_013399365.1 of Pampusana beccarii. NCBI lineage: Eukaryota > Metazoa > Chordata > Aves > Columbiformes > Columbidae > Pampusana > Pampusana beccarii. The sequence continues at coordinate 4,994 of VWYH01009136.1, forward strand.
TAAAACATTGGTGTGTTATCAACACTGTTCTGGTCAGAAATTTAACACACAGCAATGTGCAGGCTACTACGAAGAAGATTAACTCCATCTCAGCCAGACCCCGTACACTAGAGAATCCAAAATTATGCTTCTTTGGCCTGTAGGAGAAGGATTCTAAATACTGAAAAGAGCTAAGCGTGTAGATTTAAATAGCAAATGCACATAACTCTGTATCTGCATATCTCTGTATATATATCTGTAGCTGTAAGATTCTTATCACCTTGAGTGAAGCGCAGAGAATAGTTATTTCAACTATTTGCTTAATATCTTGTGGCAAAAATAGCTTTCCAATAGACATAAGAGTACACAAATCTTTTCAGTCTTCAACTGCATCTAACAAAATTCTCATAATAATATTTAGTTTAATTCACTTCTGATGTTGAGTTTCAGAGCAACTTTAGATATTGTTCATAATGCAACATAAGCATTCCAGTACTGAAATATATTTCTATTTTCCAGACCTGCAGCAAAAATAAAGAGTGAAAAGAACAAGGTAATGTAAATTTAATTTCTTGATAAATAGCTTGTGTCAGCTTTTAATCACTTAGATGGGAACAGTGTTTATATAGTGATCAACCAGATGCACAAATTACTGCTAGTATGCAGCTTTATAATATTTGAGCCAAATCTATGGGCTGTGAATGAGAGAATGAATCATTCATGCATTTGTAATGATGTGTAATACTTTACCGTTGTATACAGAAAATACTGTGTTCTTTGTAGGTCAGCATACAAATGGATGTAAGCGATGACCTTGATTTAACTCGCTCATCTGACACAGCTTCAGAGGACGTTGAGTTACCGACTTCAACCTACAAAGAGGCGATGCTGCTGTTAGAACAGCTTCGTTTGGATCATACGGGTACGTTTTCAAGTCACTTTGTCTTCAGCTATTACAAGTTCCTCTTTTAAAACATTATTTCTTTGTATGCACTCCTAGCTATTTTAGTTTCATATTTCGATCTAATAGTTATTTATGATTAGAGATCTCTCTCAAAAGATGTGAAATTATCTCGCCTAACGTTAGAAGTCTGCCTCTCCTGTCAGAAAACATGCCTTTATCATTGGTTCTCTGTCTGATCAGAGCTCGAGAAGCAGGTTCTTGAAAAGTACAGTTCAGCTCCTTCTAATGCGGTCATCAATAGTTACTAAGATCCTCTTTTTCCTCTTTGTATCCCCTCAATAGCTAATTATGAATAGTGCAGGAAAATAATGGCTTTGCTTAAATACTTATATATACCGATATATACAAAATCAACTGTCATAAGATGCTTGCATATATACACACAACATTATATAAGAATAAGCATCACTTACTATGTCTATTAAACTGTGCTAAAATTTTTTTAGGCAAGGGTTAGCCTTGGCTAAAGGCCAAACTCCCACCCAGCTGCTCTCTCACTGCCCCTCCTCACCAGGACAAAATAGGATGAAAAATCTTGAGGATCAATAGAAAGGCAGCGCTATCACTTATCAGTTACTGTCATGGGCAAAACAGACTCTACTTTGGGAAACTTAATTTGTAACCAATTAAAATAAATTTGGATAGTGAGGAACAAAGACAAAATATTAAAAGAACACTTGCCCACCACCCCCTTCTCAAGTTCAGCTTTAGTCCTTCACCCCCGACTCCCGGCGCCCTCCCCAGGCAGCGCAGGGAGGCTGGGCTCTGCAGTCAGGACACAGCAGTTGCCCTCTGCTGCTCCTCCTTCCTCACACTCTTCCCCTGCTCCAGTGTGAGTCCTTCCATGGGCTGCAGTCCTTCAGGGAAAATCTGCTCCAGCCTGGGGTCTCCGTGGGCTGCAGATCTTCAGGAAATATCCACGGGCTCTGGCATGGGGTCCTTCACAACACTGCATTGGGTATATCTGCTCTAGCATGGTCCTCTCCAGGGGCTGCACGGAAATTCCTGTTCCACCATGGCGTCTCCATGGGTTGCAGGGGAATCTCTGCTCTGGCACTTGGAGCACCTCCTCCACATCCTTCACGAATCTGGGTGTTCACAGAGCTGGTTTCCACATTCTTTCCCCCTTATTCTCTGCCTGTATGTTCCTAACTACGTTTTCCACGAGGTGCCACCAGCGTGAGCTTCAGCTGTACCCTGCAGTGGGTCTGTTGGAACCGGCTGTGTTTGGCGTGGGGCAACCCCAGACCTCTTCTCACAGAGACCTCCCCGCTACCTGCAGTCTACCCACTACCAAAACCTCACCACCTACACCCAGTGCAGCAAAAGCATTAAATAATTTATTCATTGGGAAGTATTTGTGCATATGTGCAGCTTTGCAGTTTTTTATTTTCTGTCTCAAAATAGATTCTGCTATTTTGTTGAAAATTCAAAACATACTTCTTGAATATGAACGGATAATAGAACGTGAAAAAAATCGATACACAGCTGTGTGGAGAGAAGCAAGGAAACTAGAAAGTGAAAAGGAGTCGTCACAATTAATAGCAGAAGAGACTCAAGATTTAAAATCTATATTGGCTCACCAAGAAGTGGAATGGAAGAGTGATATTCAAAGTCTTAAGTATGTAACCTTGTGTTCTGATAATGTGTTATCTTGTCAGTGTTTGTGTTCCAGAAGATGCTGATGGCACAGGCAATAGGATGAAAAGTTTCTTGTCTTCTGTATTTGGTTTTTTTGAATCCCACAGGCAAGTTTTGCCATAAGGGACACAATTTCAAGGGGAAAAAATGCATGGCTATTAGCTCCATTTAAAAACTTCTGGATGTTGTTTTAAGTTTTTTGTTTGTTTTTTTTTTTAATAGCAAGAGAAGAGAGCACTTATGGGAAAATTAGGTTTAGAAGAGAGAGATTTGTATGACATCTGTATATTTTGTCTCTGCAGCTTCTGTTGGTATATAATATTAAGAATTCTGGTAACTCCACAGAGTGCAACTCAGAGCAGAGCTTAGTCCAGTTTTTTGCTTACTTGTTTGTTTATTGGAGAGGTCAAATTTGGGATTGCCCCTTTCCTCATACTCTTGAGCTAGACCTGGATGGTGTGAGGTTTTTAATCACGTTCATGTCACTTCAGACAAGAGTGGCCAGCAGCACCTTAGGACATTCAGCAAGGACAAATGCAAAGCCTGTCAGTTGGGAAGGAAGATCCTCTTTGTGATGACTCCAACTGTTTTTCATAATTCTCAAATATCTATTGATTACAAAGAATAAAAATTTTCATTCTAGATAAAGTCTTGGTGCAATGTTAACTTTACACTTGTAAAAGCTATCAGTTTTGTGAAATTACACTAAAAATTATATGTAAAGCTTTTTCTTTGCAATATAAGCCATTCAAATACAAATGTTGCTGTCAGTCTTTCAAATAATTTATTAGTGGTTGCTAATACTTGTTTTGCAGAATATCTAAAGCAAATTTTGAATTGGCAGCTCTTTATGTTAATACATTTTTTGTGACTGTTGCAAGAATATCAGAAAAAATACTGAAAATCATTAACAAACATAGAACTGCTTTCTTGTTTGGGTACCATGGACACACCATGAACCATTTTATACCATGTTGGTGCTTATTGCTGATTGTTTCAGTTAGTAAAGAAGTTGACATTCCCTAAGGCTTTCATTAAAAATCAGCTTCAAAATTAAATTGCTGTTGTTTCTCCTAGATATAGGTCCGTTGAGGTTTAAAACTATTTTTAATTGTGTTAAGCTTAAACCCCATGCATTTCTAAATCTGTTTTTGAATACTGGCCTCATTCTTGAGTAAATAGAAACTGCTTGCTTTTCCTGTGGTCAGCAATTGTTTTAGACTTACAGAAGGCTTGCTAAAAAACTGTTGGGTCTGTCATAAATAGGTGGTATATTGCTTCATCAGTATCACTTACAATCACTGAATCCATGATGTGGAGGCAATGCTCAGCATATTAAGAAAATGTAAATAAATCATAGTAAAAGTTTATGATGCTTTGATCTGATAAGACAACAAATTCCTTTTGAATGAATTTTTTGATACCATGGATAAGGGAATCAAGTTAGAGTTGTTTAAAATGTTAGAAATTATAGTAAAAATATGAAAACTGAAAAAACGTAACATTTTCATGGTTTGAGTTGTCTCTGCAAGTTCATAATGTGAAATATACTTTTTGTATCACTGCTTTAGTTTCTCAAATACTCTTGTTAAATCCCAGATTTACTTTGAAACAAGAAGAGGAAAAGAGGCTCAGAGTAGAAACTCTATATGAGAAAACAAGAGAAAATCTCAGAAAGAAAGAAGATCAATATTGTAAAGAAATAGAAGAGAAACAGCAACTTGAGTTACGCTCAAGGAATTTGGAAATGGAGTTAATAACACTGAGAAAGCTCTTGAAACAGGTATATTAAATAATGAGTTACACACTTGTCTTCTTATTTGCTGCTGCTTTTTAATTGGAATTGTATTCCAGTATGCCTAAAGAAAGGAGGCAGTTTGGTCATGTCAGAGGCATTGGATACCTATTGTCAAATTTTCAGGGCAGCTGGGAATGGTTTGTTCACAAGTGGTCTGGCGGTTTGTTTGTGGTTTTTGTTTTCTTTGCAAGTTCGTGATTCCTCTTTTTTCAAAATTTCGTTTTCATTTGTATTTCAGACAAACCTGACGAGTTATTTTTCTGAATTACTATAAAACATTCTGTCTTCCTCCCTAAATTCTTTCAGAAGAAAATTAAAATTTATAATTTATAGATCGGTTATCATAACTGGAGAAGCAAAAATATTTGCAAGGATACAAAGGAGAATGTGAAGATATTGCTATCTCTGATTTTTGTAAAGATGCAAGTAGTTTAATTGTATTGCTGTAGGTTGAAGAAGAGCGTGATGAGACCGAGAGACAGCTCTCTCAGGAGAAGAGTGCCAGAGCCCTGCAAGAAGGGATTTTGAACAACCACCTTTGGAGACAAAAGGAACTAGAGGAAGAGACAAGAAGAACTATAGAAAAAAATTCAGAGGTAAGCAGACTGTTTTTCTAATTAATTACATTTCACCATGTTTGGTCTAAAGTCATAATAAATATTGTATAACTTTTTCTGCTTCTTGGTGGATTATTTACAGTTCACCAGCATAACTTAATTTTGTACACACCTTTTCTGTTTTCCCTTATGTCTTTAAAGTTCTGGAAGGTAGCATCAGTCCTATATATACCTGAATTGTACATGCAAGTAGAAACAGCGTAGTGTCTTCTATTAGTTTCCCTTAAGCTATTTGTTATTTTTAATTTGATAGGTATTTGTCATCACTTTTAAAGATTTCTAGCATTGAAACACCTAGCTACCTGTGTCAAGGTTGACCAGGAAGAAAGTTCTTTGACAGTTACTCTTTGTATTCCCATTATTTGTTTGTTTTGGTTTTTGTTGGGTTTTTTTAATGACTTATTCTCTTATCGAACTTACTTCAAGCATGCCTTTTGCACCTCCACATGCTAAAATTTTGTGAAGGAATATCAGTAGTGAATTAAACTCTCTATAGATAGAGTTAGAATAATTGGAGGAGAAAAAGCAATCATAAACACTGTATTAAAAAAAAAAAATATTGAAAAGAGTTTGCTAAATTTACTACAAATATGCAGTGCTTGGAAGAATTATTTGTTCTTGGCTGTTGTGTGAGCCAACGCAAGCAGGTTGCAGGAGCAATCACAAACCACAGATTAAATGCAAAGAGTAAATTCGTTTTCATTATCTTGCTAATGGGGGACATCTCCAAAAGCACCCAAGCGCCCAGGCAGAGCTACACAAGCAGGAACGCTGGTACTGCAGAGTTCAGTCCTTGCTAGAAGATCTGCAAACCTGCTGTTTTCACCTGCGTTTTAAGGATTGAAGCAGGTGTGGTTTTTATGTGCTTTGATCTTTCTCACAACAAAGCAGGAATCTCAGGCATATTTGATAAGGTGCCTTTGAGTTTCTCACAGGCCTATTTTATCTAAACACAGAGGGTTCTGCTTGTCAAGCACACAAGGCCAAAAAAAATTACTGTGATATATGTGCTTTTCTACACCCCAGCTGCAGTCGCTTGGGCGTATTTACAATTCTTCTCCTCAGCAGTCTTCCATTACTGGGCAGCAAAGCTATGGGAATATAAATGTAGGGTGAAAACGTTTATGTGGAAAAAAGGTTATATATATAATAAACGGCAAAAATAAAAGACTGCATTCAGGGATGATTATGTTGTATAGCTAACTTTCAGTAATTCAAAAGGATAAGTTTTAAGAAGGCATCTGAGAAGGAAAGCACCCTTTTTAGGTTTGTTTTTGCAAGATTTGTAACACAGCTAAATTAGCCTTAAAGGGAATATTTTAAAGGCATGCACATTCAAGAAAGCGTTGTCATTTTAAAAGCTTTATTCTTGAGATGTTTTAAATAATTTTATTATTTGATTGCTGGTTTAAGAAAAAATGTGTTGCATGTTTGGGATGTTCACTTATGTTTTAAGGGTATGTTACACTTCCATTGTGTGCATACATTGTACATGTGCATGGGTTCATAGAGTAGCTTGTGTATTACCTGAAATTTCACTCTCATCTTTGAAGTCATACTTCAGTATTAGAAATTTTAAAATGCAGTTTAGTGCTGAAGTGTTTTTGTATGTTCATTTCCCAACTGGCTATTTATTTATGTTCCCTGTCATTCAGGAATCTAACACTGAGAGAGAAAAGGATCTGTTGCACAAAAATCAGTTACTACAAGACGAGATTACTATGTTAAGACTAGAACTTGATCAAGTAAGACTTAGGCACCAGGAGGAAGAAGGAAAATATTTAGAGGAAAATGAGACCTTAAAAGAAAAAAACGAAGATCTCAAAAAGGAACTTAAGCTGAACGAGGAAGCCTTAACACAAACAGTTTTTCAGTACAATGGACAACTGAACTTATTGAAGACAGAATCTGCAGTGCTAAATACCAAACTCGAGCAGACGAAAGAAAGCAAAGACAGACTAGAGATAGAAATTGAATCATTTCGCTCCCGCCTGAACACTACAGTTCGAGAACGCGATGAATTGCTTCGCTTGCAAGACAAGCTCCATCATGACCTCGCTGATGTGCGAGAAACCAACAAGAGCTTGTCTCAGCAGCTCAGTAAAGCTGAAAGCAAAGCTAATAGTCTAGAAAATGAGCATCACCAGTTGAAACATACGCTCAGAGAAAAAACACTGCTTTTGGAAATGACACAAAAAGAACTAAGTCAAGCCCAGTGTCAGGCGAAGGAATGTGATCATGCTCGACAACTTGAGAAAGATCAAGTAAGCAAATTTATGATAAAGCAGGAATCCATGCAGGAGCGACTGGCCCACCTCCAGAGTGAAAACCTGTTGCTCCGTCAGCAGCTGGAAGACATGCAGAACAAGGGGATCATCAAAGAAAAAGTAGTGAATGATGTGCAGGACCGATTTAATGATATTTTCAACAAACTCAGAGCTGATACTGAAAAGCAAGTTTATCTAGTGGAAGAGAGAAACAAGGAATTAAATGCCAAGTGTACTGATTTAAGAGAGCAAGTCTTTAAATATGAGACTGACAAAGTAGAAAGAGAGGTAAAGTACACACTTAGAACAATTTGGAGTTTGTCAGTTCTTGAAATTCTTTTATGTTTCTAAAATGTACCAGGTATAAGTTATGTGCATGGGCTCAAATAATGCTGTTTTGTTCTGGTTTGTCTTGTTTCTCTTGGAATTATGGAAGGTTTTGGCAAACAGGATGTTACTGCTCAGATCTGAGCAGTGAACAGAACAAAGGTATGTAGGTTTAAGCTTTGATCAAGAAAGGAGATTCTTCTCTAGAACATTTTTCACCTTTTCTTTAGTCCATTTTGCCCTGTGGAATGATTTTATTTATTTAATGGGTTTTATGTATGTATTGCACTGATTACACAAATAAGAGTGGTATAAAGGGAAGAACGACCCAATATGCAAGGGTTGAGAAATGAAGATGCAGACAAGTGAAGCGGTAGGGGATGGATTTATATTAAGTTCCTACATTAAAAAAAAAATTGCTTCTCTGTAAGTTGCTATCAAAATTGAAGAGTATTAGTAGTGTCCAATGTTAATTTATGTGTTTTGGGGGTTCTAAGGGTCCTGCCTGGTCCTCAAGAAGTTCATTTCAGACACTGAGCTAAGCTTTCTATTCTGTTTTATGATGTGTAGCCATATTTAAATGTGTTCTTTCTTTGTGGCTCTGTGAAAGACTAATTAACTGGACAGAAGACTCATTAGGACATAAGTTAAACTGTCTTTCTGCAAACTTACACAGTACATGAATATGAAACATGCTCCTATGCAGAGCACTAGGATAATTTTATGTCACTTAAACATGCAGGACCCAAGTGTTGCTCCCATTTCTGCATGCAGATGTTTTTTGTTGAGAAAAGTGGTGGAAGAGAAAAAAGGCAGGGAGATAGGGGGTAAGTAGGGAAGCTGTAGGTAATGGGAGAATGCAACCAGATTTTGTAAATCTAATCTGACAGTATAAAGGCAGTTATTCTTAAATGAACTCAGTAAGAAGACTGCAAGAGAATGTGATTGAACATATACTTAAAGTTTATCTCAAAAGAGCTTTCAGATAGATGTATTCATTTAATTACAGAATCACAGAATTGTTTCAGTCGGAAGAGACCCTCAGGATCACTGAGTCCAACCATAACCTAACCTAACTCTAGCACTATATTTGTGTAACACACAAACAGAATGAAGGACAATCTAATACAAAGTCCTGCCTTTGGTCATCAGAGTCATATCTGCAGTCAAACTATGGCTCTTGTATTGCAACAGCCTTCTTTGGGGTTTGTTAGAAAAAAAATACACTATTGCAGCATGTGCTGGTGTATTGTTCCAAGAAGATTAATACTTGAGCCTTTTTCATGTATTAGGAAAGAGAAGTCCTCATGAACAGCTGCTGGTAGTTTGGAGGTGCTCAGCTGAGAAGGATGAAGAGAGGTCATCATCTGTGCAGATGCCTGCTGGTGGCAGGCATTATTGCATTTATTGCATTTGAATTCACTCTGAAGACAGGTCTAATTGTATAATCAAATAAGTTAAAGTGAAGGCATATTTCAGGTTCTTGTAACCTTCATGCTCATTTAACTGTTTCGTTAGGGCATGGTCAGACAACTGCAGCAGGAGCTTGCTGATGCTCTTAAAAAGCAATCTATGTCAGAGGCTTCACTTGAAGTTACTGCACGTTACCGCAGTGACCTGGAAGAAGACAAGATGTGCTTGCAAAAGGAATTGGAAAAGGTTAAAACCAAGGTACGTACTGTCTGTAACTATATGACTAAATCTGAGGATGGCTGTTGAAAGTAGGAGTGATGGTTGTTCTCAAAACTCTAGAAAAAACTTCAACAGAATAGACTTAATGTGTGAATGAATTGCAGTGTTTTATAAACTTAGTGTCCATGTCTTTGCCATGAGGATGCTCTGTCCTTACTTGGAAAAAGGTTTCTGTTTCCTAAGTTGCTTTGCAAAATAAACTGATGTGTTGGTAGCTTATTGCGTTTGGTTTAGCCAAGCAGATTTCTGACGAACACTAGAAATACTGGACTGCTGCATTTGGGCTTTTTTATGCTGTCTATGCTTTTTTTACCTCCCCTGCCACCAGATGTTGTCAATTCTGAATGCTTTTGTAGCTTATTCTGTATATCATTTGTTTGGGTTTGGTTTGGGGTTTTTTTGTTGTTGTTGTTTTTTGGTTGGTTGGGTTTGCTTTGTTTATTTTTGTTGTTGTTTGTTTGTTTGTTTTTATTTTTTATTTCTTCTTCTCTCTCTTCTTTGGCCCTGCTGTAATTTGCCATCCTTAAGCAGCTTTCTTGCAAATGCCCTGTAAGCTGCTTTCTGAGGCAGGGGCCACCTTTGTCAGTGTTCTTATGACCACTGAAGTATAGAGGCCTTATCTAATCAGAAATCATCTTCGTCTCTTATGAGGGAGTTGTGAAATCACTTCAGGAGAAGGATGAACTTTTCAATTCATATTTGTAATGGAGGAGCAAACAAGCAGATAGGATACAAAGAGTGTTACAAGTCACTGAAAGGCTCAGAGGGGCAGTGTCAATGCTTAGAAATGTGCTGTAGGGAATCAGTGCAGGGATGAGAGAGGCCAGTTTGCAGATGCTGCAGTGACACAGTTTCATTTGCCAGTAGAGGCCGAGGTTTGAATGTATTTGAAATGATGACGTTTCTTGGAGGAGAGGGTATGCACACACACATGCAGTACTTGAATTCTTCAGCAGTAGTTGACTCCTCTCTATACAAGCTCACCGGACTATTGTGGATTCTTGCTGTGATTTTACAGTTGCGTGAGTTGGAAGGAGACCATCATCAGTCTGAGCACTGCGTTCAGGAGTTGAAGGTTGCCTTAGATAATAAAGAAAAAGAAGTAATGGCTTCTTCCCAAAAAGTGCAGGAGCTCCTCTTGGCATCTTCTGGGACTAATATCACTGTAAAACAACTGGAAGAACATGTGCAACGGTAAGAGAATAACCCAGTGAACCCAGTCTGTCGTTTTCTGGGACTGTGTGAAAACAACAGGAGAGCCTTTTTGCATCACAGCAAGTTCATACACAATTTTCAAGGATGCTTTTGGTTTTGATCATGTTATTTCATGCCGTTCTTTCACAAGTGGTGCTCTGGATTTCCATAACAAGACCTGTATTTCTTTTTAAGCCTTGAAATTGAAAATGCCAAGTTGGAAGCCACAGTCCAACAACAAAGCAATAGATTTGAAGCCCTTCAGAGAGACCTGCAAGCGTCTGCCTCAGTAAGCTGGTCACAAACTTCCCTTTTTGTGAGCTCCCGAGCCTAGTTAGCTATTTCTGTGGGGAACTTTTAAGATGAGGTTTTCCTGGAGAGCCTAGGGGAGTTTAGTTCCTCCATTCTTCCAAATACAGGCTGCTTACCTCTGAGAGGTAAGGAGTTGACACTAATATGCCGGTGTGACTATTGTCTGCGTTTGACCCGTTGTGACATCAGATGCTGCTCCAGACACTTGTTGCAATGTGTATTATTAAAAGTATTCATCAAGTTAACTCATGGAGATTCCACAGGGGATATTGATGCCAAGCACTTTGTGCCAGAGGCCTGAATGGCATCATCAGACTGGGACAAAAAATTATACTCCAGAACATTTGCTGTGCAGAATTGCTTTTCCTTTGGCCACTTGGTATGTGTTTCCGTGAAGCAGTGAGGAGGAATGCCTGTGGTATCATTTGCAGAACTCAAGTGTGAGCCTTGGAATTTCCCACTGTCTCTAGGTAGTGATTAATTTTAGCCCAGATAAGGTGCTTTCATCTGTGGCCTTTATGAAGCAAATTATTTTTGTATTGTAACCAGTGAGCTTGGCTTCTTGTTACGACTATAGTTGTTAGTGCTGAAGAGATTTTGAAAATAACCAGGTGTCAAAGTTGAACTTTGTACTGATACTGACAAGAGAAGAGAGAAGGCAGTCACAATGCTGGTCCTTCCCCTTTGGTTAATAGGGCATGATTTTCAAATGTACTGTGGGTGGGAAAAACTTATACTTGTTTTCATTGAAGATTCTTCATTTCCCACATGATGTTCTCTTTTTATAAAGCAAAAGGCAGGGGTGACGATTACTAATAATTTTACAGTGGCATCAAACTAAGGCTGTTTTGATCGTTGGTGCTGGTTGCAAATGCTATAAGAATAAAGAGGTGAAGAGGTGTATATAATATTTATTTTTGGTAATGAGGTGTAAACTTCAGCCTGGAAAGTCATAGTGTGTTGTCTTGCTTCTTATAATGCTTTCATAGATTCATAACCACCTGGAAGACTTGATAATCAGCTTACGGACAACACAGGCAGCTGCAGAGGACCACCACCATCAGCAGGTACATGACTGGCTTTGATGAATGACTGTTTTAGTCTTTGAATTTTTTGTGTGCGGGTAATTGATGAAAACAAGAGGCATTCCTGTGTGATCTACTCTAGGTGTACCTGCTTTAGCAGGTGGGTTGGACTAGATGATTTCCAGAGGTCCCTTCCAAACGCAAACACTCTGTGATTCTGTGATACCAGGTGGGCTGTGTAGGCACAGTGCAGCTGACAAATACTGTTCTGGTTTTAGGGCAAGGCACCCTCAAGGGAAAAGGCTGTAAATTTCCTCATTCCCCTGCTGCTGTGTTTTGTATCTGTTGTGGTGTGCAAGATACACGTGTTCATCAGCATGATTTGTCTGATTAATTATTTCTCCCATCCCACCAGTGGGGAATGAGCAAGTGGCTGTGTGGTTCTTAGCTGCCTACTGGAGTTAAAACATGGCAGATGATGGACAGAATGAATGCTGTGGGCAGCAGGGAGATCTGTGGTTGAAAACCAAGAGGAGACTGAACTTAGGAGACCAATATTTTCTTCGCAGTTTTGTCAGAGATTGCCCCTGACACCATGTTAGCTTCTGTCTTAAGACCCAGCATTTCACCTACTCTGTAAGGACACTTGAGAAAGTTGTACATCTTAAGGATTTTTTAATCTAAGCCTTTGTGCTAAGGTTTTCATACTTTCTGTATAACAGTAGACTTTTTTTTTTCTTACAGAATGCCACAAAAAGCTTCTAGTCAACTTGCATTCTTTATACTTAAACTGAATCAGCAAGTTCTATTCCACTCAAATGTATCGATCTGTTAGGCAAATCTTTGTCCCATTGGGTAGAAGCATAAATAGCAGTGTTAAATACACTGCAGTTTTTTTCAAAGCAATTTGAAAACATTTTTTTTTTCTCTCAGGAGATGTATAGCTGTTACAGAAGGTGTGAGGGTAGGGTTTTTTCTGTGGTGGGCACCAGAGGAATTACAATAATATAAAGTATGTATCATGAACTCTGGAGGACCTTTGGAAGAAAGTTGTAGGATCATTTTGTGTGTGTGTGTCTTATCCCTCCAAAGTTTCAACCTCATCTTGTCACTTCCGTCAGTTTCACTTGCTGTTCTTGGTTACGTTACCTGAGGTGTGTTCCACACTCTGTATTAACCTTAACCATAGATCTTGGATGGGGCGAGGAGACCTTAGGCCTGCTTCCACATAAGTTACTGCTCTCTATTGCAGTGTTGTCTTTCCAGTCACCGTAGTCTTTTCACTTTGCCACTGTTGCTTTCACAGATGCAAAAGCTGGCTAGGACACCAAAGGACTCACACAGCATGTGGGAAGAACAATTGAAGTTAAGATCCTACCTTGAGGAGCGTGTTGCTCAGCTTGACAGGGAAAAGGCTGAACTCTTGGAACAGGTGAGCCCAGAAAATTCTCCAGCCAGCCAGCCAATACCCAGGAGAACCGTGTTCACCTTTTTGTTGAGTTCTTACATACTCAGCTTTTTTCCTGTATCCCTGCCATTCAGGTTCTGAGAGTCTTGTGATTTGGCTGTCATCCAGGAAGCAAATAAAAGCTAGCTGGGTATCCTTGTGTGAGTTCTGGAGTGCTGCTGTTGGGAAGAGTTCCCAGTGTGGTTTGCTATCAGTTGAGCATATCAAGCGAGGCTGCAGTTCCCCAGTTCTTTCTTGATACCTTCTGCTCATCTTCTGACCCCTTGATTCCTGGGCAGGGATAAAATGCTTCATGTTTCCAGTGCAATGTATGGAGGAGCTGCTGCAGGTTTTAGAGTAGCAGGAGTATATAAGCCTTGCAGAAAAAAGTACTGAAGGGATTCAGGCAAATTAACAAATGAACCTAGTACTTGGGAAACAAGAAATGGCTGCCAGTTTCCAAGGGGCAGTCTTTCACTTTTTTCGTTTTCTGTAGAGGAAAAATGGAAGCACAAAGTCAAAACAGATGCCAGTTCTCCTCTGGTTTAACTGTGAAAACGCCAAAAGAAACATGTGAATAAGTAAATACCTTCAAAGAAGATATGAAGGTAATGGCAGAGGGGCATATAACGTTCTAGAATTCCAAAAGATCAAAAACCTCTGCAAGCCCTTGCATGCTGGTCATTTGAAGATCCCATGAAAGCTTTACATTGATTTATGTTCTCCTGTGATACCTATGTAATTCCTGCTATGAGCAGAGAAACTGCCAAAAGCATTCTCCAGCATCTTTTCTACCTTTTTGTCTTGAAACATTAGAAGACAGTGGCCTTTGCTTCGGTGGGGGCATCTGTTTCTGTTGCTATTTATTGGCTTGTTTGATGTGAAACTTGAAGTGATTAAATGTTCTCAGGAATTCTATCCCTTCTTACTCTGTGGAACTTGGCTAATGGGTAGAGATGTACTGCAGCTTCTCTGCAGAGAACACTGGATGCACATACTGCATATAGAAACTGTTCCTAATCTCTGTGTGTCATGTATCTTTTCTATTTTGAAAGTGCGAGAGTGAAAGAAAGAAAGTGAAGAAGCTGGTAGAGTTGAAACGTACAGTTGAACTGCATTTGGACCAAGAAATGAAAAGAAACACTGAACTGCAGAAAGACTGTGAGAGGTATGGCTCTTTAGTATGTTGAAGAGGTATCCATGAGCAGAAGTCAAGCTTTATTGAACTTTAATGGAAAAATAGGTTTACATAACTCTTTGTAAGCAAATGCAGGCCTTGTGTTAGTTATTGCAAGGCGCTTCTGTGCATGAGCGTATATATAGTTTTCAATAGCTGCAAAAAGAACTGCAAATGCAGGTCACTCTGCGTTCTCTTGGGGGAAAGGAAGTCCTTTATCCCTCTTTTCATGTCAAATTGAGACCCTCCAAGTGATTTCTGGCACAGTAATGCTGGCTTTTGTCAGTAATTCCTGGTGTGTCAAGCACATTAAAGATGAAGCAAGGCCATTGTGCTGGGTTGGCCAAAATAAGGTTATGTTTCCACAGGTAGCTGGGGGGATGACACAGCCAGGACAGCTGACCCCAAAGTAGCCAAAAGGGTATTTGATTCCCATATGAGGTTACACTCAGTAAGGGGGAGCTGGTCGGGGGTGGTGACATTTCTCCTGCTGGTTGCTGGGTAGCGGGTGCTCGGGGACACTCGGTTCTCTCTGGACCACACAGTTTGATGCTGTTGTGTGTCAAGTGCGAGGTGCTGCCCGGGATGGGGGGAGGTTTTGGCATGGGCTGTGGTTGGGAGTTCACAATCACTGCTTAAGTGACCTGCACACCAGGATTACCACATGGTGAGAGATTTGTGCTGTGTGTCCCTTCCTTTGTATATTCTTTCATTATTATTGTTATTGGGGGTTTTTTGTTTGTTTGTGGGTTTTTTTGGTTGTTGTTTGGGGTTTTTTGTGGCTTTTATAGTGGTGTGTGTTTGTTTGCTTGTTTTTTCTTTCTCACTGTTCCGTTAGACTGTTCTTATGCCAATCCATGAGTTCTTCATTTTGTGTCCCAGTTCTCCTCCTCATCCCGCTGGGGCAGAGGAGGGGTGAGCGAGCGGCATGTGGTTGTATTTGCCAGTTGGGGGGGTGGGAGGCCTGGGGCTAAACTACAACAGCCACGACTGTGCAGTTTACATACAGAGTGTGTGAAAAAGACGGGTTGTTCCTTTGTTTCATTGTTTTCTTGACTAATTTGCTCTGCAGGCTGAAGAAACTTCTGAGCAGAGCTACGAAGAAACTAAAGGTGTATGAGGGGAGAGAGAGAGAGTCTCAGCTTAATTTGCAGGGAGAAATGAAGAACAGGTATTCTGAAATGGCCAATGAAGTTGGTAGATTAAGAACTAAGGTGGGTCCTCGTTTGTTTCGGTTTTTTGGTGGTGATGTTTTTCTATTTGAAACCTGTTTTATTATTTCCCTCTACTACTTTTCATGTTCTTGATTTTTTTGTTTTGTTTTGTTTTTCTTGGCTGTATTCTGGAATTTATTGACTTTTCTTGATGCTCTTTCTACTGTTGCACAAAACTTCAGAGTTTCCAGAAGTGCTTTTGATGTTGCTCTGGCTGTTTAGCAGTGCGTAACCTTATATCTATTTCTCTGCTCGTTACTTGGATTTTTTGCTAAAGCAGCCGTGTTTCAGAGCTGCATACATCTTTAGAAGTGATTGCTGTAGAATGAGTGAACTGCCTTTGCAGTGGCTCATTTTTAGTCCAAAAGTTAGCAGTGTTTTTGTATTTCTGTTGGAAGGAGTCCTATCAGAAATGATGTGAAAGCTGTTTTTGTTTTAAAAGAGCCTGGTTTCACTTTGCTATAGTGCTGGATCAGCAGATGGTAAATACAGTCTTGATGGCCAGCACCTTTACTGATTTTTCACAGGATTGACTCATTTTAGACTCCTCTGAGTTCCTTTTTTTTTTTTTTTTTTTTTTTTTNTTTTCCTTTTTGCTGTCTACAGGTTGGTGAACTTTCCCAGCAGTTGGAGGTAGAGTCTAAAAAATGCATGCAGCTAGAAACACAAAATCAGGATTTGCGAGAAGAGTTGTCCACCATGCGTGGGAACCATGAAAAACTGGAGAAGAGCAAATGCCAGCTGAAAGAAGAGGTGGCTAACCTCAAACATCGTTTGGAGACTAACATGGTGGATCACAGCCGTACAGAACAATATAAAAAAGAAATGGAAGAACGAGCCGCACAAGAAATAAGACAAAAACTACAAGAAGTCAATATATTTTTGCAGGTAAGTGAATTTCTCGTGTGTGCATGTAGTCTCAATTATATACTTCTGTTGTGGTGATCATTTTGTAGTATGTTAATTTTGGTTCCTGATTCTGTGTGTTAGTGCTGTACGTCTTCTCACACTGCCCTTCAGCAAAGACAGGAAATATGGTTGGGCAACAGTGCTTTCATGTATGAGTAATATGCCTGCAGGGCCCTGAACCAAAAGCTTGCCCAAGGTGGATTTCTATTTTGCAGTTCTTAGGGGGTGTCACTGTCTGGCCTTGTTCTTGCTGTTCATCCTTGAACTGAATATTGACACTTAGAGTTCTGATGGCCAGACATACAGGTCCTGCTTTGTCATTGTACAGGGGAAAGCGCTCGGAAAAGAAGTCACTGAAGTTGTACGGGGGTGGAGGTGAGGGATCCTCATAATTCCTTTGAGGAATCCTTTTCTCTATATGCCCTGTCCTATAGAGACAGTGTTCTTTCAATTAGTAGCTTTTATAAGTAATGGTTCTAAGGAGGGGTTTCTTTCTGAATAAAAAGAACTATGTAACGTGGTAGTTCCAGAGTTCTGCTTTGATTGCTGATGGTAATGAGGAGGCACAGTTGCCTCCCTAAGTAAAACTGGGCCCTCAAAATCGCGTACAAGAAACTAACTGGTGGAGAGACTTCTGTTTTCTTTGCGGTGGTTCAAAGTGCATTATCTGCTTCAGGCGCAGGCAGCCTCCCAGGACAGATTAGAACAAATCAGAGCTAGTCATCATGCTTCCCTGAGAAACCAGCTAAAACAAAGAATTAGAGAACTCGAATTTGAATTGGACAGGATAAAAAACACCCAACAAGACAATATTTTTCAAAAAGAATCCACGCAGGCAGAAGTGGAAAGGTACAAAGAACTGTATCTGGAAGAAATGAAAATGAGAAGATGCCTGGCAAATAAACTGGAAAGGTAAGTCCATGCTTTTTTGGAGTGGTAATAAGATACTTTTTCCTCATGCGTTTTCCTCCTAAAATCCCTCCTCTGTATCTGGTTAGCATTATGTATGTACACATAAGACGACATATTTGTGAGGAAAGTACCTTAAAACCCTTCCCCTTCATTAGAACTGTCTTAATTTCTCTTTAGTGTTCCAACAGTAACACCACTGATCATGGCATTACTAGGGTATTTTTTAAGTTGTTTGTGCTTTAACAGGCAGTCTTTTTGCTAACCTCTAATAACCTCCTCCTCTTATTCTGTGTATGGCAGAAAAGATAAATATCACGTCCTTTACTGCTTGAAGTATAGGTGCTTCAGGCAGCAGAATTTGATTGTGTGAAGCAAAAACAAAATAAATCTTTTCTGGGTTCCATTTTAGCACCATGTCTGAGGTTGGAGCTTTCCTTGGGAAAGGGAGGGTAGACCAGAGTTCTTACGCACGTAGGTAATGTGACTTCTTAGAAATAGGCTCTCAGAAAAACCTCCGCTCAAATTAT
The DNA here is from genome assembly GCA_013399365.1 of Pampusana beccarii. Lineage (NCBI taxonomy): Eukaryota > Metazoa > Chordata > Aves > Columbiformes > Columbidae > Pampusana > Pampusana beccarii. The sequence continues at coordinate 22,996 of VWYH01009136.1, forward strand.
ATTCTTGTTTCGGACTGTCTTAATCCCGTCTACTTTCGGAAGTCAAATAATAGTCAAAGACCTGGAGGATAACTGTGTGGAAGAGTTACTCCCACGCTAATTCTTTGTATGCTTCTGAATGTTTCAGAACTAATGAGAAACTCGCAGAAGCCAACGCGAAGCTTCTTCAGGAACGCCATAAAAGCCAATCTTTAATCACAAGCAGCATTGTCAATGGGGGTCTGGCTGCAACTCCAGTTCTGTATTCAACTGAACTGGGACCTCTTAGCAACAATTTGGCACTGAACAGGAATCTGAGTCTAGGAGGAAGTTTCCTAAGCCCAGTCGGGAGTGCATTATCAAGAAACAGGGTTGAAGCCTACGTGACTAAGGTAAGCATTTTGAAATACTGTTCTCAACTACTGCTAAAGAGTATCTGTAAGCAAGGTTATTATGCCTCCTAAAGTTAGAATCCATTTGTAGTTCCAAACCATATGGTATAATAAGACAAAACAACTGCTAATCATCGAAACAGTACAGAACTATAAGTGGTAGAAGTGAAGACTTCTGGTCATCAGGGTTGTACAAATTTCCAGGACTGCTCAAAGACTGAAAAATACTGAAATCTAAATAACGAACTGTGTAACTACGTTATTTTACAAGAGAAACTGTGATAAAGAATACCATGGCATAGGAAGTTCCAAGCTAATCTCTTCATTAAATTTTAAGGTATAGTGTGTATGACTTACTTAAAATGGCTAGCTTCAGGATGAGTGCAAAATCCCATCAGACATCTTTCTTTGCAAAACACTTTCCTTCTTCATTGATCTTCGTTCTAGCAATTTCTTCAGTGGAGCTTGTTTAGTACACTAACACCAACAAAGGGATGCTTCAAAATAGGATGATATGAGCAGGATCACTTTTTACTTCAATGCAGGATGTATACTGTGCAGAGGGGGCATTTGTTTTTTAGTTCCTGCTATGTGTTATTACGTAAAAAGGTAAAATTAACTACTCCCCAGGAAGTCTTCACAGCTTTATAATTTTGCAGCAATGCTGCAAGCTCTGCAATACCTCTGGTCAAAGTATGCCCTGTCATTAGCAGTCAGTGTGACAGCAGATCCCTCACAGAATGGCGAACATTATGTAATGAGATTTGGAAACCAGATGGCAATAGTTGTAATCAGTTTCCCACCCAGCAGAGGACTGAGGCATGGACAAGCTTCTCTGTTCAGTCTGTATTGTATCCCTCGTGTATTCAGTTGTTGAATGAATGTGAGAAGTATTTGTTCACTTCGAAGTCCATCTCAGTTCAGTGGTCCCACCCACGTTGGAAAGAACCCATTTAGACAATGTGTCTACATAATGCACCGGTTTAAGAAAAAAGGCACAAAGCAGTGTAGGTTATGAATAGCAGTGGCAGCTAGAGATCAGCTTTTCTGTATCGCTGTGAATGTGGTTTTGAGGTCAAAAAGCTCATTAGTCAAAACTGTAATTAGTACTGCACCATCTGCAGGGGCTATTCGGTGTGCAGGCAGCAAAAGTGAAATAAGGAGAAGGCCGGAACAAGAGGGGTAGGGAGCAAGGAATAAGTGAGGGAAAAAAGCACAGAGATGGGTGCAAGACGTTAAAAGAAGAAAAGGGCGAAGGAGAAAACCATCCCACTTCTAGGAAAAAAGCTGCCCTAGTTTAAAAGAAAAGTGTTAACAGTTGTGCCTTTTTTTGAAGAAGAAGAAATGGGAAAAAAGACAGTGAAGTGAAAGAAAGTGGGAATACTTGGTGCTTCTTAACTGAATTACAGCGACACTCTTCAGATAGTCCTTTCCATTTTAATTTTCCAGAAGAAACTGGAACTCTCTGGGCGTCTCAAAGTTTTGTCAATATCAAAATAGATACCTTTACTGCCTTCCTAGTTTCCCTTAAGTATATTACAGAAATGAAATATTTTAAAAGGCTATTTCATAGCTCATTTTTTTTATCCAGTTGCTAATATATGTAGAGAGATATTTCAAATCTTTGTATAGGCTGCTTCAACATTTTGTGAAAAATAGTTCCCAGATCTACTTGTGGAAAAAAATTGAGCAGATTCGAAGAAAAGTGTGCATGAGATTGAGAATGGTGATCCTGTTCTCACGCAGTGTACTGACTTCAACAGTATCTTACATTTTGTGATGGATTGGTATGCTGGGGAATGTGTTTAGGTTTTGGTACTGCTTTTTGAGGTGTCACTTTGAAAGTTTGAAAAAACAGAACGAAAAAAATACCACCAGCCTTGAGCAAACTTTCAAAGAAGTTGAAGAACAATTATGTATGGCATTTCCCCAGTCTCCAATTACTCATATCAGGTGGGGTTTTGTTTGTTAGTTTGAAGGCTTTGTTATATACCTGAATGTCTCCTTCCTAGTGCAGTTTTATTAGTAGGACTTAGTTCTCTCTGATCTTGTTTGCAACCTACAGCAAATTTTACTTTATTGTCAACAGAGGAGCTGAGGATAATTGGCTCTTACTATACATAGTTTGTCTTCTTGGAATTAGCTTTTAATTCTAACATAGGATTAAATTCTAAAATTTTCTTCCTTGCGTGAAGGTGAGTATAACTACTGCTAAAGCCTCAGAGAACTGACTAATTTCTTGCCATTTCTACCAGTTTGTCTTAAGATAAAGCTGGAAATCTCAGCATGCATGTTCTCTCTCAATCAAAGCAGAAGGCTGGTCTCTGGGACTCTGAATTACCAGCATGAATTTGACTTCCCTGTTACTAAATCCAGCTGCACATCCTTTTGTGATTTCTCTCTGTAATCACTACTTAGGGGACAACTAAGACTAAATGCAGAGGCACTGTCTGTAGCCTCAAGTCACTCAATGTTCATTTTATTCAAGAAGGTCTTCAAGCCTGATATTCTTTCAGGAAAACGGGGTTCTGAGAGGTGCAGTAGTTGCTAGAGGACATACATCTAAGTAGGTATTTCACTTAGGACTGCTGCTTAAGTTTCCTCAACTGGGTGCACTATGTCATGAACAGTGTTTGAAACTATATCATATTTTTGAGGAACTGAAAATACAGGGTTTCTGACATGTGCATCTAAAAAAATAGGACTGAATTGGAAAATAAGGCTTTAAGTTGGGAAGTAGCAGAAGGGAAAAACTGCCTGTATCCCTCCGCATGCAATAATGGGTGGCGAATCTCATCGAGTTTCCAAATGCAAAATTACCAGATGCACAGTCTGTGCTGTCATTTCAGCAGGAGTCCTGGGCCAGTTGGGAGACAAGATGGAGCATGAGGAAAGAATTCAGAGATGACCATTTCAGTCTAATTTGAAGTGCTTTGCCATTTGTGCTGCTTGGTACTCTCCCTGTTCACCAGGTTATTTAACGACAGAAGAGTTTCTCTGACTCCAAGCCTTTTCTTCACCTCACTGTTCACTTCAGTTATGCCTCAGGTTTTTTCCAGTAACCTGGTTCTCTTCTACAGAATTTGTCTTGCCTTAAATTCAAGCTGAGCAGTGCCTTCTTGGCTGAAGATTGCAAATGCTCCTGCCACTAAAGCTCAACGTGACAGGGAGTTAAGGAGCTTAAATTGCAGTATGCCTCAGGTAGTCATCTTGCACTTCTTTTTTTAGTCAGAGCACTCTGTGTGGATTTGGTGTTTCTCCCAGTAGCTTACTCAAGGTGAGAAAGGCTATTTGGAGCAGAGGAGATGCCATTCGTAAGAGGAGGATGTTTATGTAAATTTGGTTTGCGCAAAAGCTTTAGAAATACCTTCAAGGGCAAGGAGGGGAAAATACTTCACACTACTATTATTCAAAATACTGGTTTTAATTCTTTGTCCGTGTTGGAAAAAGTTTTGGTAAATGATGCTGATTGCAAACAAGAAGAAGTAGTGTTCCTCTGGCAAGTGGGCACAGTTGCATCTTTTAGACATAAGGAATTTGAAGTTTAAAGGCTTGAAATATTACGGTTTTGCTAAACAACTACTAACATGCGAAGTGAATGTCAGTGATTATGCATATAGCATTACGTTTTGATAATAGTCATGTTGCAAGCTCAGCAAAAAATGAGCATTTAGTCTTAAGAAAAAAAAGTATCCCTTTACAGTATAGCCCCTTCCCCCTTGTTAAATATATATGCTACAGACATTAATAACCTTAAAATGGAAATGCGAAAGTATCTTGAAAAATACAAAAAAGTTCATATTGACACAACCTCATCCCAATCACATGCAAATGCCTTTGGGTTTTTTTTGGTTGTTTCTATTTTTATTAGAGCTCCAGTAATGAGGAATTAATTACAAGCACTTGAAAAATTCTGTGCATATAAGTACAACAGTGACTGTAGCGGCTGGCAGTTCACTGTGTTTGGAAGGAGGTTGGCTGAAATTTGTTTCATAGTAGGACTTGTCATAAAAAGGATGGACGTGTGTATTGCCTGCCTTTTACAGGAGTAAAGAGATCTTTGACAGGGCCTTTTTGTCTTTTTATGATACGGTCTACTCATTCCCAAACTACTCACGATTTGGGATGTCACCAACTGAATCAAGCAGATGAAACACAAATATGAGGGACTGTTACTGGTCTGTGTGTCACAGTTTGGAACTGCTGCCTTAGTCCGGAGACTAAGGCAAGGAATGTCTGCTGAAAGGTGGTTTTTGGGACTGGAATCCTGTTGTTAGGTTTAACAAATGTCAAGTTTAAATCCTAGCAAAGGATTTAAACTTGTGCCAAAGGGCAGTGCAAATTCAAGTGGGTGTCTTGACACAGAAAATAATAGTGAACTCTGCTAGCTGCAACCAGTGTGAATTAATGGATTTGTGAAACTAGTTTTCCTACATAATGTGAGAAAGGGGATGTCTGCTTCCCATTCTCTCTCAGTTTCTGTTCCTTTTCTGATTTCATTTTCCATCTGCACTCTTGTATTGTAGCAGTCTTTATATTGTTTGCTTTTTTTACTTCATTTACATGTAGGCCATGTTCTTATTTCTCACCGAAGACCTTTGAACTTAAGGCCGTTTTTCTTTCTTCTTCAGCTCCTTAATCAAAAATCTGTTCTTCTCCCTCTTCTCTGCAGCCAGATACATGACAAGGTTTGTAGCCACTATTGTTTAATGTTGGGTGCTATTTTATACTGGAAATGTTTTGTCTATTTATGCTGTTAGGTTTTGACTAAAACTGACTGATGTATTCACATTTTCCTAATACTGCAAATATTTTGAACTTGTTAGTTTGTCCAAGTGAAAGAATGACTGCTGCAGGGTACTTTCATGCCCTATGTATTTGTAATGTTGTGGCTTCTGTGGTAGTTAACCATCTGTAAGATAACAGTGTATGGATTTCATCTGTTATAATGGAACTCCTTTTAACTATAGGAGTAGTCTGGTGTACCCTTCTTGACAGTTCTGATATTCAAAAAGTTCTTGGTAGTAACAGTGGTTGTGTCTGAAGTACCAGGACTGTGCTGAAGTTAAGTTCCTAGACTCTGAGTATCATCTTATGGAGTCTCACAAGATCCAACCTACTCTATGCTCAGGCAACCCATGTGGGTAGGTAGTCAGTCAACGCCGCCGTATGAAAAACAATTATTGAGAAGGTGACTGCTGCAGGGGAACCCAGGATGTTGCTGCCTGAAGAGACGTGCAGCGAGGTGAGAAGTACCTGCTCAGGAGGCTTGGGATACTCAGAGATGATGCCTTTTCCAGGGGGCTGGGGGGAAGGAGAACAGTGGAGGCAAGCTAGAGTCCTCAAAGGTACATTTTGCCTGGCTCTTCATTCCCTTTTCAGAAATCAGTGTTGGCTTGTTTTCCCACTTGTTTCTCTTTCCTCGGGTTTGAGTGAGAATCACCAAGATGTTAATGGAATGGATGAGAGGAAAAGGAGATCTTTTTCTTCTCTTGATTCATAAGAGGAAAAGGAGATCTTTTCCTTCTCTTGATTCATTCACATACATTGCAGAGGGTCCCGTGGACCTTCTGGTCATTGAAAAGGCTCCAGAAACCAGAGAAGGTGATTCCTTACATCACCTTAACTACTACTGCTTTGCTTAGGATTGGTCCTGGGTTTGGGTCATCTTTTTGTCTAGGCATTAGTTTTCTAGCTTTTTTTGTTACTTGTGTCTCACTTCATGTGTCAGGGGATCCTTTTTTTCCCAGGATTTTCCTGCTGCTTGTACCTGCTTGAAAACAGAGGTTTGGGGGCTCCTTTTCTGTTGTTCTTTCAGCTCCGTGTTCCCCTCTTCTAGCTGTGAAGGCACAGACTGTTCCAACAAAGTACCACTGCATGGTTCTTCTCCTGGAGGAGCTGCTGCATTTGGTCACAGCCCTGGACAGGGGGCCCTTCCCTCCACTTTGCTGGTTTACAGCCCCACTTCTCTGGCCCTTGGAGTTACTGCCTGTCACTGCTCCTCTTGTGAGGGGCTGCAGAGTGCTTCCCCCACAAGGCTCTTGCTCTCTATGGCCTGTTGGGTACATTGTACAGTGTTTCAGCTCTTTTTGTGCTTTGTTTTGTTTTTTCTTGGTATGTTGCTAGATAGCCTCCTCATTTCATAAAATACTTATTCCCCCAGGAATTCACTACTAAAATCAGAGAGCTGTAAAACGAGTGAGAGTAGAAGTGGCCTCTGAAGGTCATCTACTCCAACCCCATCCCTGCTGGGAGCAGGGTGAGCCATCATGTCCAGCCAGGCTTTGTACATCTCCAAGGACGGACACTCCGCAGCCTTTTCTGGGCAACTTGTTCCAGCGTTTGACCACGCTTAATAATTTGGAAAAAAAATCTTTATGTTAAAATGAAATTTCCTCTCTCTCAGTTTGTGCCCATTCCTCTTATTCTTTTACCTGGCAAGACTAAGAAGAGTCTGGCTCCATCTTCTTAACTCCCCCCACCAGGTATTTATACACACAGATGAGGTCCCCCTGAGCTTTCTCTACTCCAGTAAAGAAACAATTGCAGCTCTCGAGCCTCTCCACATAGCTCACCTGCTCCAAGCCCTTCAGCATCTTCATCAAAGATGCATGGTGTCTATTTTGAAATTCACTTCTATGTGTCACAGTCCTGATGGAAAAAGGCGTAGGAGTCACAAATACCATCAAATGTAAACAACAGCATATAGTGCTTGGACTGTGACTCTTTGAAAGATGCTATTTCTTCTTATGAAGACTTTGGAGTCAGAATCCTAAGTGAGAATAAGTTAATTGGTACCAATAACCGCCCTCTAGGGGAGAACCGAGTAAGTGCTCCTTTCTAGTGATCCAACCTGATTTCGGTAACATAATAAAACCCACAGCACTTGCTGTGTGGAAGCTGTAGCTGTTGCTATCTTGGTACAAAGTTGTCAAGAAAAATGTGTGGGTTTATATTTTCTATGTATGTATGTCATGGTATTTGCAGTAACAATAGAGAAAAGTCTTGGCATGATCTATAGAAGCTCTTTGAATTTTCCATCTTAAGATGGAGAAAAGAATATTGGGGCATGCTTTTTTCTATACAACAGTACATGTTAATCCTGCAGCAGCTGCTGTTGTGCCTCTTCTCTTAGGAAGTTCCAGAAGCCAGTCTTGACTGAATTTGTCCCTGTGGATGACATTCATGCGTATCTCAACATTTAGCTGACATTCTGCTCATGTATTTGATGACAGGCTTTAGCCAGACCTTCATTGTAATAATTCCACTGTGCTTTCTTCCTGTATATTTTTTAAATGCCCAGTTATAATCCAGCTGGTGAGCTACAGATTGTTTTGTGCTACAGTGAATGTTGCTCAGTAATGAGAATGTTACACCCTGGCTGACCAAGAGTTTCTCTTCATTAAAAATCAACCCACAATCCAAGATGTCTCTATTTGTTAATGATATTTTTTGGTTTTATCATGTTATGTTTGGGTTTTAAGAATGTTTTAGAGCTTTAGTATTACAAAAATGTAACTGTTAAAATATTAACTACATATTTTCTGTATAATTCTAGGTACGGCAGGAACTGGATGAAAAAATCAATAAAGAATTTGAACAGGGTAATGTGTCATTATGTTAGGAGTGTTTTTAAGGAAAAACATGACTGTTCCTAACTCTTGAAAATAATGGCTTGGAAGATCTGAAGCTCCTGTGCTAAGCACAGATCTTTTATTTCTGCTACCTAAGCAGCTTAGACTTGAATGTGAGAACTTCCTGCTTACCAAAACATTGCGTAGAATGTTATGCGGTTGCCTGAAAAAGAAAAAGCGCAAAGAAAACTCACTCATTTGCCCCACACGGATACACTTGGCTTAAGCCAAAGTCACCTTTCACTAAGGTTAATCCTCATGCACAAGCATCAAACATAAAAGAAGCCCTTGGATAAGATTTTTATAACTTCAGCCATCACTGTTTCTTCCATGTACCTCAACTGCATTCAGCTCTAAACCACACCATACATGTTCTCCGCTGTTAGTTCTTAATTTTTGCTGTCTACTATTCATTGCTTCTATTTGTAGCTTATGTCTTGCAGTCTTTTTTTGAAGAATATAATCAGTGACAAAATATACCCTTTCTTTAGGAAAAGTTAATTCTGTAGTGTTTAGGCACACCTGAATTAAATACTTGTAATACATAGAATAAAACATGCTCTATAATATGAGGCCAGGTGTCTGTCCAAAGAGGAATTTCACCTATTTCATGACAATTGGTCCCCCAGAGTCACCACTTTGCAGTGACTGGTGCTATTTGAAAGTAAGTAGACCCTGACAACATTTCCTTCCGTTTGTGTATGCTCTGAATCACACAGAGTGTTCAGCTGTAGCCTCAGAGCTCTTTGCATGTGTCTGAATGGACGCAAAGCCATTGCATCCTGTCCGTGTGCATTTTGAAGGTAATATGATAGGAGTCATAGAGTATGTTTGGTTTGGGCACCTTGTCTAAAAAAGGTGGCTGCAGAAAGATGGCAAAGGTGGCTTTGCTTTCATGAAATATGTGTTTTCATGGAGGAAAGAGGGATTTGCCAGGGGGAGTTACAGAAACGCCTTTCAGGGAAGGTGCCAGGCTGGGAGATTTGTCCTGACCTGACTGCACTGGAAAAGTGTTTGCGTTTTCACAGCCAGATTCTTTCCAGTTTGTCACAGTGAACACAGAAGCTGGTTTTTAGGAGTAGTGTTCCAGTAAATTACTGGTTTGAACACTTAAGGAAAACAGACACTTGAGGCTGAAGAGGCCTGCAGGGGGCTAAATTTAGCACTGGTATAATCAGGTGGATTCCCTGAAGATGAAGCCTCTGGAATTTCTTTCACTAGCTTTAGAAATACTGCTGACCAATAAGCAGATGAGGAAAAAAAAGTATTTCTTCCTTTGTGCCCGTTCATTGTTATGTTCCCTTGGAAGTTTTTAAACCTCTTTCTGGACTGTAGTTTCTCCAGTTGCCCATCATGTTTTTACAGTGATTTATTTGGCCACGTCTGCTGTAAAAGTAACACCAGGAATCTTGTCTCTTTTCTCCCCAGCCACCACCGAACTTGAAACTGGATCTACTGGAGCTTCTCCCGTGGTATCCACTGACAGATCTGCAAAAAATGTCCCTGTTGACCAGGATCCACTTTGCAGGGCAATACAGGAGTACCATGGTGTTTTAGCCAAAAATAATCTGATTTGAATAAAATGCTAGGGAAAGGCTCTGGAAATCATTTTGTTTACATAGTGCATCTCTGGTTTCCTGTCCTATGGTTCAGATGTGAAAACGTGTTTATTGCAGTTTGAATATAAATTCTAAGTCTATTAAATGGATGTCAAGCACATTGCACTTACCTGTTGGTTTATTGATGCATAGTTTTATTTTGCACTTGCAATAAGAACCATATCTATTTTTTTCTGACTAGCAGATTGATGAATCTTGATTCTTGAGCTTGACAGAACTGTCAAATGTTTCTTACTAAGGTAGATAGATTATTTTGTTGCACTCTTATTCTGTGTTTTAACAAAAGCGTTCATTTCGTTCTGTTTAATACTTTCACTCTGTGTTTTTAATGTTCTCAATGTTATTTCAATTCTTAGGGCATTATTTGTTGTGCTTTGAATATTTCTGCTGATGAAGTGGAAGTTTGACCAGTATTCAAGCTGGAGAACAGGGCACTTTACCTTGCTGGCACTTTATGCACCTTGGCTTTACAACTACTGTGAGTGTATAATAGTGCCAAGAAAGTTGTTACGTGGTCTTTTTGGTATGTTTGTTTTGTATCGCAGGAACACAGAATGGGTGAGGTTAGAAGGGACCGCTGGAGGTCATCTGCTCCAGCCCCCCTGCTCAAGGAGGACCAACCTAGAGCTGGGTTCCCAGGACCGCGTTGGCTTTTGAAAATATCCAAAGATGGAGACTCCACAGCCTCCTGGCCAACCTTGCCAGTGCTGGGTCACCCACACAGCAGTGTTTCCTGTTCAGAAGGGACCTTCTATCTTTCAGTCTATGCCCCCCACTGCCTCTCATGGTGTTAATGTTGTTTTTTGTATTAAAAATTGCTGCTATATTCATAGTTCCTACATCAACACTTGCGGTGCAGCCGAAACACTTCATATGGTGGGAAAAAGAAATGTTAATATGTCAGCTTTCAGTCTCCTCGGTACTTTCAGAAACTTGTGTGATGGGATAGTCAATCTTTTTGTTGCTGCTAGCAGTTGATGATACGGTGGCTGTAGCCAAGATGTGAACCCATGTTGTGGGACATTTGTGTCAATAAAACAAGCAGTTTTACTTATTTTAGGAAAGTCCCAAGTGTGAGAAAGAATGGTTGTACTGAGATGAACTAAGACTGGAAAAAACTGGGAGTTTTCACCCACTAATTCTAGGACTTGAGTTAAGAGGCACTGAGGAAAGCACTGAATGCTGCTGTGACACTGTTCCTGTTTATGTTGAATACGTTTTTGTGAAGCTAATACACTGTATTTAATTCCAGTATTTTGTTACAACTTGGTATTTAATAAAATTTGTAATCTAGTACATTTTTTATTGTTCTCCTTCTTGACTTTTGTTTCCTTCCCTGGGCAGAAGGCAGCGGCTGAGCTTCTGGTAGCCATGAAATGCTGGCAAATCCCACCAGTTATTATTCCCATGTCCCTGCCCACCACCACCACGCACTCTGTGCCTCCTTTCTTGGGGGCAAGCAGAAGAGCTTTCATCACTTAACCCAATATTTATGCTTCAGTGCCTCAACCCCTTCCAGCGTGCGCAGGGATCAGGTGTCTCACCACTGTGTCACTTGTCCCCATTATTTACCTGTAAAACCTCAAGTAACGGGCAAGAAGACTTTTGGGTGGTGTCAGTTTACACTTTGTGGCTGTCCCAAGCTTTCCTCATACCAGTGTCTGTGAATGTTTGTTTGCTCACTGATTTCTTTGAGCTTCTAAAACAGATTAACAATTCAGAATGCTTAAAGAGATAGTGTGAAAGACGCCTTAATCTGCTTATAATTATAATGTCTTTGCAGGCCCTTTCCTAGTACAGTTAGTTTGAGAAGACTGTGGAAACCATCCTTACAATAGACCTCTTCTAAATGCCAGCCTGAGGCACAGCAGCACAATGTGCAGGTGCTGGGAGAAGAGGAGAGCTAGAAAAGGCCCCTAGGACAAGGCACTGGTAACCAGTTAGTCAGTTTTTACTGTACCAAGCAGTTTGACTTAGGCCTCCTCGCACCCTTGGGTTAGGTATTGACAGCAGCAGATGGTGTTCACTGTTTGCACCTGCAAATCAAGTTGATTTCTTGACACACTGCCAACTGTGAATATGTAAATTGCTTTTCATTGATAGCATCACTGTTCCCTAAGCTTAAGCACTGCTTTAGCTGAGGTTACTGTAATAGTTGACCATTCTACTAACTATTAAAAAATAATAATAATTAATTACTACTGATCACTGCTACAAGCACAATTAGGACAGTGACTGTTACACAGGCAAGAGCACAGTCCATGTTTTATTCAGGATAATTTGGACCACATACTACTTGGGCCTTATGGGCACAGTGGTGTATCACAAATGGCAAGCACAATTTTCACTTTTTATCTTCCCTTGCCACTTAACGGAGCACAAATTCTGCTCCCACCTCGTAGGGCCATTCCCAGACGTCTATAGCAGTGTCTGCATGTAGAATGGAGCTCTAGGCATCTTTGTAAACAAAAAGAAACCTCTCCTTCACATTTATGAACACTTGTGGCCTCTACATGAATTCTACTGCCAGTCAGCTTCTTGCTGACGAACTGCCAATTGCCAGAGCCTTAGAGAAAAGTCACTTTTTCTCTCCAGTTGTATTATCAAAACCTTGTGCATACAACTGCACTCCCTGTTGCAGGAATGAATAGACAGTTATTATCCAACCCAAATGCTCCTCTTTAATGGCTTTTCATGAACGAGTATCAATCATGCTGGAATATTTCTAGAGCATCAAGGCAAAAATAACCCAGTACAAATCCAGCAGGCCTTTCACAGCAGCTAGGCAGCCATGGCAGAAATTACTTACCAAGAATCCTGAATCACACAGGCCTACTCCAGCTCCCTTTTCCATACAATTCTTCAGATGAACTCTATCAACGTGTCATTGTATTTACTGTTATTAAACACAAATTGGTTTATGCTGTCCTCTAATTTTCATGAGTTGCAGGGCTGTATCCTGGAAATGCACCAATATTTTGGAGAAGCTGGGCTTTAAAACCGAGGTTGTTTCCCTACATCCATAATGGAGCTGATCCTTCTTCCAGAATAAAAGGAATTTATTTTTTTTTCCCCATTTATTTTGGGGCAAGGAAGAAGTTACTTTAAACATGGGCTGAATTTAATCTCCTCTCTATAAATGACTGGCTTTATTCCTTAAACAAAATCCTGCACCTGCATTTTGCCATCTGCCATATGAGGGGTCCGGGTCACTGTGGGAATAATCAGCTTTCACTTTGGACACAGAAGACGTGTAGATGTTCTGGGCACGTCGACAGGAGCAAACAGAAAAAAGTACATACCAGAAGCAAAGGGAAAAATTATGGATCCCTTAGAAGTCTCTCTCTTCATTAAGTTACTGAGGCTCAGGTGGCTCACAGCAGAGTGCGTGGAAATGTCAGCGCTTCCGTAAGTAATGCTCAGCTGCCCAAGAAGGCCCAAGCTGCTGCAGGGCATTGTGCTGGGTGCATCTGTGCGCTGCAGCGTGGCATTAGCAGTGTGGGCACCTGGCAATTTCCCTTCAGCCAAGGGCAATTCTGCCGGCACCTGCACTTTGCTGTTGAAACTCAGAAAAAGCATCACTAGAACAAAACACAAAACTACCAACATACACAGCGTGGTTGTAGAGCATCATACGTGTCTTATCCAACAAATAAAATGTTATGACTCTCAGATTCAGGTTTGCCTTTCTTGTTGCTTTTCTGCACTGGCTGAGCTTCTGAAAAATGGTGGAATTAAAGAGCATAAACCGCAACATTACTTGATGTATGTTATAAACTGTGCAAGATGTTAAACTAGTCTCTAGATAAAACCCCTTCACCCACGTAACAATCATCACTTAAATTATAACAATAACTAACCTTACAAAATATTTGAATTCTGTTCCATTTCTCATCAGAGACTGTTGCCACTCAGATCCTGACAATTTTTAACGGAATGTGAGCTGATGACTTTTCAGGGAAGCAGCCCTACTAACCAGAAATGCAATTCCAGAGAGCAATCCTACCTTGTTTTAGTTACACAAAAGAATCTTAAGCTTGCTTTTTCAAAGACGTTGAGCATTAGCACTTCCTAGATTTAAGGTGCACTTACGCCTGACTCTTGTATCCAGGATGAGTTAGGACAAGCAGTAGAAGAAACACAGTAGAAAGCAAGAAGGCTGTTTCCGTTTGGCGTCGATGGGCACACACTTTCACGCACTTTGCACTTGAAAGTCCCTGATGGAAATCATTCTGCACCCTCCTACCACTAATGATCCAATTGTTAGCAGAAAGGTGGGCCCCAGTCCTATTGACTGTTTACATCTTAATGTGCCCTGGCTTTGAAATCTATTTCCAAACTAACTGAGGTTCTATTGTGTGATATTTCCTCCGCAGCATCACACATTTTCAAACGGCATCAGCTCCTTAGCCATAATCACTTCCTGCCTTGGCTTCTGTTCAGCACTGCAACTCCCAGCAAAACAAAACTCCCGTAAATCCAGTCTGTATACATGAATATAGATTAAGTGGTATTTAGGTGGCAGCGGCAAGACCTGTTTTTATTCACTGGAAACGCTATAAACTGAGTTTGAAATGGCTAGAGTTTTTATTGCTACATTTTTTTCCTGGTCTTTTTTATGCATATTGCTTTGAATACAGTTTTGACAATCTATTGCCTGTATCTGACTGAGGACACTACATCACCTGCAGATCCTTGCCATACACCACCAGCAACACTGGCCAGTTTGCAGAAACATCCCAACGTTCATCCACATAGTGGTGTCCATCTGCATCATAAGCAGAGTTGAACTCTGAAATTATACAAGTAAGAATTCCTAAAGAACAAGCACAAAAATCCAAAGCATGAACCATCATTTTACATTTATATTTTAGGCTAAGAAGCTTCCGTATGAAATTTTAGTGCCCTAAAGTATTTCTGAGAATGTTTTCTCACAATTTCTCATAATATGAATAACATGCACTCTAATTGTATCTATGTTAAATAGAACTTCACTATAATGAGCGTTGCTCTAAAACCTAACTTTGCCCATGTTCAGCAGGTTTCTATCCTGCTTATTTTTTTATGGATTTCACTACTTCAAATCAAGCTTCTTCAATTTCTCCACCTGTATAATTTCCACTCCAATTTCTATGCAGAGCACTGGAATCATAACTGCTGGAAAAATAAACATTAAAGATAAATCTAGAGCATAAAACAAAAATAAGATGATGGGACAACCATTGAAGATGTTTCAGTGGACAAAACTAGTACATGCACATGCCCTTATGCCCTTGTGCTCCCTCGAGTAACAAACACCTTTTATCTAAAAGTGCAAGTGGCAGGAAAGAAGTTCAGCATTGAATTAAACTTCTTGGCATCAGGTAGCACCATTAGTGATGTAACGCTGAACGGCAGCAGCATGTTGTTCAACACAAGTTCCAGAGTTCCGGGAACGTGCTGCAAGGCTGCAGGAAGGAAGATATTACCGCCTAGATAAGGTCAGGCTTTAGCAGTAGCAAGTAGCTCTTGGCAGAAGTCTGAATGCTATTGTGTTTTCAACTTTGATTTCTACCTTTGTCAGCAGAGCTTTTATTTTCTTCGTGGTAAATGCTGCTACCGGAGGAAATGTCAACCTTTCTGCCATTACTGTAAAAAAAAGTCCCTGAAAAGGACCCCACAACAGAACATAGCACATTGGAAGAGGCTATTGGGAATGGGATTTCAGGACAGGTGCCTGGCTCTTTACTATCTTTTTTTAATCTAAGCCCGGTGCGTTTTCCCTCTCCCACCTCAAGGCTTGATCTGTACAGATATCACCTTCTGGCACATCTGGGATTTGTGGTTTTTCATCTGGGAATACCTGATACATAAAGTATTCCTTATCATTCACGCATCAGGGAAGCTAAGACTGATTGATATAACACAGCTTTTCTGCATCTGTAATGCTACTGAAGAACTCTCTTCCACTTAAAAAAATGGAAATCAGAAATACGAACACAATTAGTAAAAATCAGTAGAGTTGCATACACAGGTGTTAAAATGTGCCGTAGACCAAATATAACAAGCAAGCACAAACCATCTTGATGTTTCACTGGCATGACTCACATTCATAGTTTCCAAGTCTCTTCTCCTTAGTCTTCTACCTTCTTGAAAAGCACCTTCGTGGTTGTTCACATTTAATTCCTAAAGGAACAATAGCTCATGGCTTGGTATTTGTCCTGTTAATGGTGGAATAAATTAAATTATTTCTTACAAATGCAAGGAGAACACAACTCTGGTATTTAGGATCATTTCTGTATGAATCTGCAGAATAATATTCTTAGCAGAGTGCAGCTTCATGCAGCAGAGGGTAAGAGGTGGAATTATGTTACCATGGGTACAAAGCACCTGCTCAAGCACACAGATCTGGTACATTTGCTATGAAAGTAGTATGGCGATGGCCATGAGATAGATATATTGTACAAACCGCCCATAGTTCACCTTCGGCTCTAGCACAGTGTGTTTAGTATGTCTCTCAGCTGCTTTATTTATAAAACAGACTGAAGAATAAACACTAACTCCAGGGACAAAGGATAACAGGCTACAGTTGACAGCAAAGGTTGAGTCACACAGAAATTCTCCACTGTCAGAAAAAGTCCTCAAAACAGAATCTATGTTCTTTCAATCCAGTAACTTGTCTGTAGGCCACATAATATTTGAAAAACTTTGATTGCAAACATGTGAAGTGGACATGGAGGCACTTCACATGCACTGCAATTAGGGAAGCTGCCCTTGGACCACAGAATATGGTTTCTCCCTTGCTTCATGCACACCAAACAAATTCAATTAATCTCCTTATAGGCCAGCTCTGTCATTTTGCTGGAGGCATCCTTTTCCAGTACTAGTCAAGACCTCTCCTCTCACTCCAAGATTTCTATTAAACAAACAAAAGGAGGAAGTGACCAACCTAGGGCAATGCAGGAAACTTAGTGGAATATGACAATTACCTCCAATTCAGTGTTACTTCCTTTTGTCCTTAACATCACCTTTCTCTGCCCTGCTCATTTTCGTAAAATTGGTTTATTACTCTGCAAGGACTCATTGGATTTTACGAAACATCACCTGTTATTTATTGGCTTTTTAATCTAGGCTCTTTGCAGGAAAAGACAGTTTCCAAGAACACTGTGGACTATGACCCCTTTTTCCTATCTCAGCAGGGCTCTTCATGTACCCCAAGGAACCAGCCAACAGTCATACAGCCACAGTGGTCAGAACTCACTGGGACCGCCTTCAAGTCTGAAAAGGAAGTTATTTTGTTGTGGTTGAGAGTCCTTTTCCCTCCAGCGAGAATAAAGCAAAGGCTTTTTGCAGACAATACTACTCATCTCCTAGGAGACATCTGCTCTGCTACATCTCTATAATCAGTGGGAAACAGCAAGGAGAAGCTTCACCCCAGCCAGCTGGCACACACCAACTGGCACAGCCCTGCTCAACACACCATAACGGCCTGCAGTGCTTTTTCCATTCCAGTCCTCTTTCATACCTTCTCAGCATCTAAGGAGATAACTTCTCCTCTCAAAAACTCAGCTCTACTTCTCCATTTCCTCTATGTTTCACCTCTTTACTGCTTTCAACGCTTTTCCTACACTCGCTGCAGTGAGGGTTCATCTAGTCAAGACACATGCACAGCCTTCACACTTGCTGAGCTTCCACCCTAGACTCTTCCTCCTCCTCCTCCTCTAGGGACTAACATTCTCTAGCTTTCTGGTTTAGAACGACTAAAACAGGGCCATCACTCTATGTCCACTTTCTGGTTTCAATCCCACATATTTTTCCTATGAAAGTAAATAAATGATATTAAAAAAAATATATTAGCTTTCACTGGTGACCTCTTTTTCAGCTGAACTGCACTACATGTTTGTTTCAATAAAATACTGTTTCAGACTGGTTTTAATTCAACTTTCTGCATCAAATACTGTTTTCCTGAGTGCTTTCTCTCCACTATATACTTTCAGAGACCTAGGTATCCACTATAGATTAAAACTCCTGTAAAATCACAAGGCTATATTTCATGTTTTAATTTTTAAAAGCGTATCAGGCCCTAGATTCGGTTTCAAGAAACCCTTTCTGACTGGGTCTCCTGGCTTTGAACCCTCTACCAGTACATCCAAAAGAATCTTTAGTCAAATCCAACACGAACAGCTTTGAATGGAAGAAAAATTCGGCACAGAAATTTAAACAAAATTTGAGTGCAAGCCAAAAATCACAACTCTGAAAAGCTTTACATTGCTGCTGTCTAAGCATAAAGGTAAACAAACTCCACAGCTGCCAGTTTTAAGGTTTTAGACAGAACTTTGCCTCTGAGCAGGCTCCATCTTGGCAGGGCTGAGCTACTGCCCGCACTCCCAGGCAGACCTGTGAGCTGACCACCCTCTGCCTGTCTCACTGCAGAAGAATCAGTTTGATTACGGGCTGCATATCGACCCATTTGGGTTTTATGCATCCAGTATTTGTTAGGATCCTTTTCTGAAAGGGAAGTTAAACTTAGCTTTTCAATCTCTTGGAGAATGCCCCAGGTTTAGCTCAGCCTGTGAGTGGAGACAGGTCTTAACTTCTTTTAGCTGTAATTCCTGCAACCCTGCACACAGAATTTCATGGGTCCAGAAAGAGTGCATGCAAGAGCTGAGGTCACTCACCTGAAGACAGGGCTTGTAATCTGTTTTAAACACCTGTGTGAAACTATTATTTTTCAGATCATTTTTTTCCTGCTTCAGCAATTCCTGAACTACTCAGATATCTCACTTGGTTAGCCCCTGGATTTTACTGATCAGCTTTACCACCTTGGCTCCACAGCTTTGCATCTGAAATCATCACTTCAAGGACAGAGAAAGCAGTTTCAACTAACATCAGCAGCTCGTCATATTTTAAGTTTTCAACCAAACACAGGATCAAGGAGTTGTGTTCCAAATCATATGCTCAAGGCAGATGGTCTCCATATGCATTAACATTCCGTAACTCAGCTTCAAACATAATTCCTCAGCTATAAAGTAACAGATTTCTTTAGTCATTCTAGTGCTTCTATGAGTATTCAACCTATGTATTTCAACTATAACTTTCCTAATACACCCAAGGCTAAGGAGTGCATTCAAGATGAGCTCATCCTGATTCTATGCTTTTTGCCTCTGCGTTTTTTTCTGCTGAGCAGGTAACTCGTGTCATCTGCTTTATTTGTCCTTTATGCATACAATTCACTTTCTATACTTCCTTTCCTCTTGTGCCAATATCAATGTTTCAGTAGCAAAAGGGCTTTTCATTATACATGACTGTGTTGACTGTTTAACGAAACAGATAAATTCTTTTGACATAATGAATTATCACCAGACATTAATGACTTTGAGTAATTGCAGAGAAACTCTGATTTGCCTTATTTGATGTCTGCTCCACAATTCCTTGCAGAAATACAGACAGAAAAACTTCAAGACCTTACTTTACTAGATCACAAGATAATAAAGGTGAAGAAGGTTTGCTGGGCTTCATATGCTCCACCAAGAACAATTTCAGAACACAAGCTGGAAGCTACAAGAATTGAGAGACAGATTTAATGGAGAACAAGTATCTCCAGTTTGATGTATTTGGCTTCAAAACAGTGAACTTGCAATGGAAAGTACAAAAATCCCACTTAATATTAAAAACAATATTAAAGAAAAATGCACACAAAAATATCTTCTGTTGCTCATGTATAGTTCTATTATGGTTACATGTGATCCCTTTATTCAATGCTAAGGGAAATCTCATTCAAGAGAAGTAATTTTGCTATCTAAAGTACTCCTGTGTCTTCTAAACTACACTCTAGCAAGACAATGGTTACACATTAGCAAACACACAGTTTTCTTTCTATAGATCTTACCCAAATTATAAGCAGCATGACAGCTGCTGAGAGGAGAAGATATAGAATGAGTTGGTCTGGAATTTAATGAGCTTCAAATAAATGTGTGTATTTGGCTTAGGTTCTGTGTTCCTGCTCAAAAGTCTTTCATTCTCAAATTTAATTTGTCTGCAAGCATTAAGGCACTAAGAACTCCTGCATCTCCAGTATGGTCTTGTTGACTAGAGAACAATGTTTGATAAACAACAAAAAACCCTATTACATGCATAAGCCCTCAATTTGACTGTGAAAGCTTTTAACATTCTTGCTTTCTACACTACACAGAAAGGAGAAAAAACCACCACAAAACAAAACACCAAACCCAGAAACTAGTTTTTTGCTTACAGCCAGAACTACATTTAGACAAGGTTAAATTGACTTGCACAGTCTACCTCCAAATAATTTTAACACAAAAAGCCTTGGTTTACCTTTAGGAATGAGATCTCACTGTACAAACAAGGTGTATATATACACAATATCAGGACTATCACTGATACTGTCTGCATTTCCCAGTACGTATTTTTTTTACAGTGAAATAATGCAGTGTGAAACCCCAAAGGAAATTCACCAAAAGCATCTTTAGTAAAACATAGAAATTTTAATTTACATGCAAAACTACAACATATTAATAAAAAAAACCTGGTAACTAAACAAATTCAACATAATTTGTAAAAATCATCCACCTTGTTAAATAGGTCTGTACAACCAAAGATTTACAAAGTCCCTGTGCATTTTCATCTTTTCAATGCACAACTGAGTTTAAAGGTTCTGCTCGAATATTGCCCAAGTCGAGAGCCGAATCTGTCTCTTCATCAATTTCACCAATGACAGCACTGCAATAAAAAACAGGTTATCATTTGTTGAAATCCCCTGGTGCAAATCTGGAAAGCCACAAAATTAACTTGCTAGTGAAGATACTGTAGCTGTATGTTGTAAGAACTAAATACTACTGGTCTGGTTTAGGCAGTAGTTTAGCCTCTGAAATGAGAACTAGAAACCTTTTAGAGAGAGAATGGCTTTTCAAGAGAAATATCTAACTGTAGCAATTCATAAGTACATACAGCATCAGATAAGCAAGACAACTTCCTTCAACACAGTCTAGTAAAATGTTGCTAATTTATCCAAGGGATAATATATAGTATTTCACCTATGCTACGTTAAGACCTACGTGGAGTAAAACACTAGTGGACTCAGTAAAATTGCTTTAAAGAGAAAAGACGGCTAAGGTAATAGAAGCCATGCTAGCTCAGGATGGGAATTAACACAGTGGGAACATGAGAACAAAAGGCAATCTATTCCCTAACACTAATCTTTCTGGCATGCTCTTCTGTTCACCACTTCAGAGACTGATGAGCTAACGGCCATATCCACAAAATGAATTAACAGCCACCAGAAAATATGGTACATTAACCCATCCAATAGCTTTCCAAACAAGCATAAGTTTTTGGTCTTTGCCACGTCCTGCAGCAGCGAGTTCCACAATTAAGTTTCACATTGTGCAGGGAAATACCTTTATACATAACCTGTTGTCAGATTATCCTCCATTTTCAGTAACAGAAAAAACTATAGGAATTTAAATGAAGCAATTATCTTCCTATCTCCTACTACTCCTGATTTCACAGCAACTAAAAACCACTATAGCAGTGCTTTCTCCAGACTGAGAGCTCTTGCCTATTCAGCCTTTCCTTGACAAAAACCATGTCATACCTCTGGTTATTCTCACTTGCGCTCTTCACGCATTTTCATACCACACCCCTATAAAAATAGTGGCATACCAGGTGTTTATGCAATGACGTAACAATGTCTGCTGTTTTCGCTTTCTTCCTAATAATCCCTAATATTCTTCCTTCCCAGTGAATCACTATTTACAATAGCCAGAGACCAGGGTGAGACTGAGCTGAACAGTAACACATCCCAATACAGGTTTTTAGGTTCCCATGACAGTCAGTGGGAACTAAAAAGGAATTTGCTTGCCTTGAAAGAGAAATCTGGTGAGCTGAGTAGCTATCTTAGTTCCAGCACTGCTTAGATCTTCACTATGTTGGGAGCTTAGACAACACAAATGTAAACTGCTTATGCCAATTGAATATCCAAGTACTGACCAGCATGAAACCTCATTTCAAATTTGAGTCCCTTCAGAATTTTTACGTGAAAAGAACTTGATCCTGGATGCTCATTACTATTCCATTTAATAGCTTTTTCCAAAGTGACATTTCAACTTTTAAAATCTCCTTAGATTAAAAAATATCTATGATATCAAAGCACAAGTTTCTCTTTAGGTCACACTGAGAAATACAGCTTTTTCATCAAAGGTCTCATTCTCCTAGATGTAAAAGGAACAATCAATATCTCCACCCCCAATGTCTTCTTCACAGGCTTTCTGCTTTTCATGCAGCAGAACACACATGTATTTAAGAGGTTTGGGGTTTTTAATCAGCTTTTCTTCACAATTTTTATTAGTTTTATACATTATTATAAGTAACAATATCTTTTTTTGTTTTCCTAATTCAACACACACTTCTAAAACAGAAATGGTCTTTCCTTCTAACAAACTTTACTTACTGTTGAACTATACTGAATTTTTCTGATTGATGATGTATATTTACTGCAAGCTTCTAGTATTCATCTTTGATGCACAGCAGAATGCCTAGAAGCACTTTGTCCCGACTGCTTCTTTTCCTTTATTTTTCAATAGCTTCTCAATTTACATTTGTCAACTTATTTATTTTTGCTTAAAAGCTTAAGTCAAAAGAGATGAAAACCTTCCAAAATGATTCACTTTCCCAATGTTAGATAAACACACCTAGACATAAACCCAAGTCTTGACATTCTTTGTACAGAAATATCAATTAGAAGATTATTTTTCCTATCCAGGCTCACATATTGGTTACTGCGACACACTCTTTTTCTGGTTGTGATAAAAAATAATCTCATTTTTTGCAATCAGTTTCAGAATGCTGCTGCAAAAGTTACCTTTCTAGCAGACCCACTTACCAGGCCTTCCTTCCACTTGTCTTGTAACCTTCCCATCTGTTTGGCACACTAACTACTTTCCTCTGCATTTAATGAGCTTTTACTCTCATTTTGTCATGGCATTTTACATCAAATATCAACTGATACCTTTGACCTGTCACTACATTGGCTTCAACAGTTGTCACACTGTCAAGACAGAACCTTTATGCATTTCCGAGACTTATAAAGTGGTCCCTGTGAACACGAGATCTAAAAAAAATCCTGTTAAAAGTCAAATTTGTATAGCAGATTGGTGATATTTTGCACACAAGTTCTATCTCATCTTTTGTCCATCCTTCTATATTTTTTCCTCCATCAACAGATCCTGCCTTTCACAGACTGTAATAAAAGTCAAGAAAGGAAAATGCTGAGCTTTGTACTGACCTTTCCTAGATTGCTATCAGTATATTAGCTGGTTAACTCACAGCACAGTAAATCTAGACTAACAATATCTTGTCATTAGAATGCAATCACTTCTCTAACAGAAGCACAGATATTTAATGTGCCTCAGCTTTGACATTACTATAAGTGCTACCCACAGATACAAAAACACAAGACATCTGGGGCTATCGAGGTGTATACAGATACATTATATATATATATATACACACACACAACATTTTTACTAATTGGTTAAAAAAGATACCATACTTACACATTATCACCTCTTACAATGTATAATCCTAGCACCACTTGCTCAACTCCTTGTGAAGAACTGAAGACTCGTTCATGGCTTTCATCCAAGATCAAGTTAATGGTTTGATCAAAACCTTTGAGGGTTCCCTGAAAAAAAAAAACACAAAAAGAAAGCACTCAAATTACCTTTTAAGTTCATCACTTTTGCTCTCAAGGATACCTTAAACAAGCTGGAAATACTAAGGTACTAGAGGACAGATGCTGTATTTAGGTTTTATTGTTAGGCTTAAACACAAACAGCTGGAGAACGAAATTTTGAAAGCAGTAATCAATTTTAAAAGTATCAATATTTATTATTGAGTGTTCATGCGAAAAGCTACAGTAAAGTCTAGCATTTAATGAAGTAAGGTTTCCCTTTTACCAATGATGGCCCTCTGGACAACTAATTTTACTATTTCAAAACTATTCTAGTCTTCCTTGTACGGAAGTTTCTGGAAATCAAGTAATTCATTAAATCAAATAACAGAAAAAAATTCTTGTGGTCAACAGTATTAAAGTAATTCTTAACATGCAATTTTAAGTGGTGTCTCTTTGAAGGAGATTATCTTGGTTCCACAAGTTACTAAAAAAAATTCAAGACACACAAAAAGAATTTCTGTGCCACTTCAATATGCACTTGGAAAAATGAGAACATAATTGATCTGTGTAATTTACCATCAATAATTGATCAAGAAATTTAAACTCATGTAAAACTCCATAATTCAAACAGTGATAATATCCATTTATATAATCTAACCACGTAACAATGAATCACATACTTTCTCTCAAAAAGATTAGAATGAAATTGGTGTATCTTGTATCACAACACAAAGTTTACTAGACTCACTCCAACCAGACAGAAGATTAGGTGAAGCTAGTATATTTCTGCTAAAAGTACTGTTTTCTCTTCCCAGAGGCCACACAAAGGTAAGTACAGACAGAAAGATATAATCTTCATGCTATGGTCATACCAGTAAGTTAAACTCAAAACAACAAAAACAAAAAATAGTACATGGGCATGGTGGGAGGAATACAAGAAAAAAAATGCAGAAACAATAAAAACATAACATTATACAGTCTAATATATAAGTTTTCCAATCCTCAGTTTTTCAGGCTTAAACAGAATGCCATAGCAGTTCTTCAGCAATTATCAGCTGATGTTTTTCTGTAGCTATAGGGAAGAAATGGTTTTATAATGAAAGCCGAAGAGTTTACTGAACAGAGAGGACACTTTAGATATAAAACAAATCACTGAACAGAAAAAGAAATGCATTTTCTTGTGCATTCCTAGAGTAAAGGCCATTGGATAAAAAGTCAAAGTATAAAAGTTTATCAATGGACAAAGTTGATAGGCAAAAAACAGTAAAAGTTTAAATTGTACCATATAAAATAATGGCCATAAAGCTTTAAAAAAAGACTTTGTAAAGGTGTGAATATATAATTGATAATATTCTGGCATTTATTTTTATTGCCATGGTGGAAAGCCTTTAAGAAGGGAAATAAAATGTTAAAATATAGAAGTCTCACCACAATCATTCTTCCATCAGAAGTAATTACTGCAACAGTACCTGATAGTTCATTAAGGAAATGTTTAGAGACATCTGAAATAGAGTTGTTAACACTTTCTGAAACATTCATACGTAAGTTTTAAGAGACATTAAGAGCCAAAAAAGCCTATCAGCATTTTTTTTTAAGCAACATGGTTGATAGTGACATTTGACAACATAGTATTATTATGACAATCTGTTTTAAAGTTTCACTTTACCCAATCATGGAGAATCACAGACAAGCATGAACACCATTGAAAGCAGACTAAAGATTTGAGTTCACTTCTCTTCCCATTACTAATCGCACTACTACTACTGAAACAACATCAGCAGTTTTATAAACACTTCAACCTAAGCCCTTAAGAACAGCTTAGCAGTGGGGATCTCGAGTCTGGCATTCTACAGTCCCCTCAGGTGGATGGTGTGACCAGCGGATGGTGTGACTACCCCAACTGGATGATCATGACATATCCATCATCCTGAATGATTCTGGGTTAGTACATTATTGCTTGTGAATAAAATTGAAAATGGCCATAGGTTATGAGGAGTACAAAAAGCTGGCAAGAAAACGGCTCCAAGAACCCTAACTCACAGCTTTTGAGCAAATGATGTAAAGCTGATAACTAAACACGTGTTAAAAGCCCTTAGAGGGGCCAAGCTAATTGTAAATCTCATCCCTCGCCGCAGATCAAGCAAGGATTTGGTGTGCAGCACTTCATGCTACAGGGGACCCGATTCCCTGGGCCTCCTGTAACCTCCATTCTACCCGCCAAGCCAGTCTTAAGAGAAACCCACACAGCCAAGCGGGAAGGCCCCAAGCAGCGACACCACCCGCGGGAGCAGGATGCGGGCGGCCAGAAGCCTGGCCGATAAGCTTCGCACAGGCCCTTCAGCAGCCTGCCTGGGGCTGGGGACTCCTTCGCAGTGCACACCCTGCCGGGCCCGCAGGTGGCCAATGCCCACAGCAGCTCTGGTATCCAACCCCGCGCCGTGCTGCAGCCACCAGCCGGGCCCTCAGCGCACCGAGCCGCTGGGTCCCCTGTCCCCGGCCCCCCCGCATCCTCACGGGCGTGAAGGAGAGAGCAGGCCCGTTCCCGCGGCGCCCAAGACTGCCCCGGGAAGGATACGGTTGATGTAGTTCTCCAAGGCGGAGGTCATGGCGGCAGCTCCCGCGCTTCGCCTCACACCGGCGCCGCCAACCACCTCCCGCGAGACGACGGCGCCAGCGACACTTCCGGCGCGCGCCACTGACGCGCAGCCCAGCGCGCAGGCGCACAACCCCGCGCAGAAGCGGGAGGAGGGGGGAGGAAGCGCGCGCACGCACGGCACCGCCGCGAGACCTAATTTCAAACGACGCGAGCGCAGCAGCGCCTAAACCGGCTCTCGCGGGTGCGCATGCGCGAGGGGTAGGCGGATACTAGGTGAGGGGAGTGGGCTGTACCAAGTAGCGACCGCTGAGGGGGTTACACTGCTCCCTCCGCGGCACATGGCACCGTCGGCCGGGAGGATGGGTGGGGGGCGCAGGCGCAGTGGGACCTGTCGGGTTCGCTCACGGAACCCCAGCGGCAGCTGTGGCTGGGGGTGCGGCTGGGGCGGGAGCGCTGTCTCTGTGCCCGAGGGCTGAGGGCTGACCGCCGCGGCAGCGCTGCCTGGGTGCAGCTGAAACAGGAGCCACTTAGCCCTCGGCTCCCTGCGGACGTGAGGCGGGCAGGGAGGAGGCTGCTCACTGAGGTCCCATGCAGGAGTGGTATCTGTAGGAAACGGCGGGTTGCTGGGGGGGGAAGACCAGGCTTGGGAAAGGTGTTTTTGCGGTGCCCAGATCCCGTGCTGTGAAGCGCTGTTCCAGGGCGGTGCTCTGGAATAGCAGAGTTGTGCTGTGCCGCTGCTTCAGAGAGAAATGTCAGGCTCTGCAATTCAGGCAGAACTTCTTTTTTTAAAAAGATGGGCAGTGTCAAGTAAGTGCTGATTTTTATGCAGAAGTTTGGATTTTCTGCTTACAGGAATCTCCTTTTGCCATAACCTATAAATGTGGGAATGGCAAACAGGGATGTCCCGAAGAACTCGTCGTCTTTCACTCGTGTATGGCTTCAGCAGTCACTGGCATTTTTCCCTTGCCATTCTGGTGGCCTGGTATTTTCTTCTCATGCATCCCTGGTTATTAGTGCCTTCCATAGCTGACAGTGTACATGATGCACACAGTGTTTGCCCGGAGTCCTGTGAGACGGGGGAGTGTACCAGATCTGCTGGGTTCCATGGTGGCACTGGAAGACGATTTTCAGGAGTGCAAGGAGCCAGACGAACTTCACACGAGGAGATATCTCAGGGCATTCAGTAATAGAACCAAGTTAAGCTACGAAACTCATCCTGTTGTGTTACCCATGGGAAATAATCATGGTTAGTATGCAACAGGCTTTCAGAAACATATTGCAGTATATTGTACAGACATCCTCTGCATCACAATGTATTCAGTGAAGGATGCATCTCTCTAATGGTATTTAATATATAACAGTGTGCTGATGATACCTGAAGTCTTACACAGGTATAACCTTATGTAACAGTCTGTCTACCAAACTTCTCAAAGCATGAGCTCAAATGCTGCTGTGTCAGCACCACTGCTTGAGTTGTCTTCATGGAGTCACATTAAAATAAATTTTCTTCCACCTGCTGTTTTTGACACTATTGGCTATTTATTGCACCAGACACCAACCTTTTCTGATGTAACACTATATGGGAAAAATTCCTTCAAAGTATAAAAACAGTGGGCCATTTCCACTCCAGCGTATTGTGAAATGAAGTGGTACATAAATTGTGGATTTTAAATATATATATATATATATGTATTGTAGATTCATGACCTTCAGTAGACAGAAAATTAGCTTGGGACTTAGAATATGGGATTCTCCTTTCTGTCAGTTTTTGGATGACACTGAGAAAATTTAACCTCTGGAAAGTTTTCCAGTCTGTCAGTGAAGGTAGTGATTGTGACGGGCTTCATAAAATGGTCTAAAATAACATTAGATCTGTGTATAATCAGGAGATCAGATTTAGTGAAGCACTGAGTAGATGTTCATAGGAGAAAGGTCTCACAAATAAGACTTTGAAAAAAAAAAGTCAGGAAATTAACTTTCAGATTTTTTTTTTAATTATCTTGATTTCACTTGTAAATTTCACAAACCTTCATACATTGAAATGCTGAGAATTCATTATTGATAGCTGGATGGTACAATCAGGTGTTTAAGACAAAATTCAAAGTTGTCTAGTGTACACCCAGTTTTGTAGAAGAAACACTGAATAGCTGGGCATGGGTGAGGTATCAGCCTTTGTTCTCTTTAACCTATGGAATCCTGTAAAAAGAAGTCTCAGGTCATGTAGCAGAACATGAAGACACAAATGAGGCCAGACTGGTGTTGCTTAAAATGTCTCGGTTCTGCATTCCCCGACTTTCCCATGTCTGCCTTTCAAGTGTAAAAATATTTTGTGGTCTTTTTCACAAAATTTTACTATGTAGATGCTACTTGGAGTTTAGATCGTCCCTGTCAGTATTAGTCTTCCTTCCTTTTATTTCAGTAAAGCCTCCTGGCAAGCCTCCTGGCAAGAGATGCAAACAACTCTGTGTCCAGCCCGTGGCTTAATTCCCAAAAGGAATACCATTTCTGCATAGCGTGATGCTCCTGTCTCATCCCCCTTCAAGTGTGCCAACTGTTGTCTATCACGTTGTAGCCATCACACCTACAGAGAAAGCAAAATGAAGGGGTTTTAAGGCAAATCAGCCAGAAAAGATGGATCGATGTTTCCTGGCACCTCTGAGGGTAACTACACTAAAGTAGTCTCTCAGGAATTTGTCTAATGGCTCAGCCTTTATCAAAAACATGACAAGAGATGTCAGAGAACATAAAATACTTTCGGAATTGGGCATTACATAATGCCCATTCTCTTAAGCTCCTATTATAAAAAGCTTAACAGCTGCCACTAAACATCATACCAGAATTGGAAGTAATTATTGTATATTCTGTGTAAGGGGCTAAAGACTTTTTTCTTTGATGTGTGGTTTGACATTTTCCTTTTCATATTCTTTCTTCTCCCTATAAAGATAGACATTTTCAAAGGCCAGGAGTATGAGATCATTAGGATACAAGGATGTAGGATAAAATCTTAAGATACTTGCACAGCAACATTACCTCGGTATCTGATCCCGTGAGAATCTCTGATCTACCTGTTTATATTGACAGTGTCCCTGGAAAGCAGAGAAAGACTATTTTTCTTATTGTATAAAGTAGGACTAAGACCATAACAGTAAGGCTTAGGTCAGGGCTCCTGATCTTAGATACCCAGCTTTTGCCAAACTAGGTGCTTAACAGCAGTCAGCACTCTCGATGTAAAGGAACTTTCAAAAGAGAATTCCTGGCTTCATCTACATAGGCTCTCTCCGCCTTTTCCTGAAGGCAGACAGCTTCTTCTCACAGTCCTAATCGAGGTTTGCCTTTCTGTTGGAAGCCACCACTACTGTTATTCTCTTACAAAATAAACCTCCACACAGGAAGTGGAAAACTCTCATTTAATCCCCCTATCTTTTGGAAAAAAAAAAAAAANTCTCGATGTAAAGGAACTTTCAAAAGAGAATTCCTGGCTTCATCTACATAGGCTCTCTCCGCCTTTTCCTGAAGGCAGACAGCTTCTTCTCACAGTCCTAATCGAGGTTTGCCTTTCTGTTGGAAGCCACCACTACTGTTATTCTCTTACAAAATAAACCTCCACACAGGAAGTGGAAAACTCTCATTTAATCCCCCTATCTTTTGGAAAAAAAAAAAAAAA
>VWYH01009136.1:53133-151014 GCA_013399365.1 Pampusana beccarii
AAAAAAAAAAAGGGGGGGGGCGGTAGTAACCACCATCTGTCTTCCCAACTATAGACTAAATCTAACAAATGAAATGTAAATAAAAACACTGGCAGTATTTCTTGCATCAAAAATAAAGATACTGTGATTATTGACAAGTGTCTGACAGGGTCTGCAGATCGATCAGACCATTTCCATTCCACACAAGTCAGAAGCAACTGCCAGTTCCCTCCCTCATACTGCTCTGGGACCAGTGTTCCCAGTGCTCACATCCCACGGGGCAGGAATGGAGAGGTCCCCTTCAGGCAGCCACTGCCCTCTGGGGGTGTATGTTGCTGCTTTGGGAATTCGAAGTTCAGCATTATCTGAAAATTGAAAAGGTCTGCTCCACTCCTGATTTTCCCTGTCTTTGTGTAAAGGACCTTGTATATCTCCTTGGATAAGTATTATGAAAAATCCGTGCTGTTTTAGTGCCTAGCAGGGAACATATTTGTATTCAGTTTACAGTCAGGAGTAGGTTATGGTAAAGATTACTTAAGACTACCAGAAGCAGAATGTTACAGTATGTCTAATTAAAACCAAAGTGTACCAGCTTCAGCTGGCTGGAAGTATTTTAATATTCTGTATGCCATATTAAGTAATGCAAAAATATACTGTTGCTGCTAACTTTGTTTTGATCTAATATTCTTCCTATTGGAAACGACAGTTCAGGAGCTCTGGAAAGTTTGGTGTTTTGTTTTTTGGGGGTTGGTTGTTTTTGTTTGTTTGTTTTTAGTTTGTTTTGTTGGTTTTGTTTTGTTTTGTTTTGTTTTGTTTTTTTAACAGAAGGAACTGAAAACATCTGTAGTATTTCAGTACCATTATCCTTTTAGAGAATAATTTTAGGGGATGTTATGAACAATTGATAGGAAAAATGCCAGTACTAATGTATCATGTACCTACAACTACAGAATTACAAAGCAAATGGATTCTTGTTTTCATCAGCTCTAAGCATAGTATTAAGACAATTCTCTTATACATAAAATGAATAATAAGCTTCAAGTAACTTGTCATTTAGTAGCATGTCAGGTTTGTCAGTTTTTACAGTCATAGTTGAAATTGCATTTGGTAAATTGCTCTCATGAAGCAGGCTTTTCGTTCTGTGGATTCCCTACTTCTCCAAGTATAATTCATCTTCCTGTAAAAGCACTGATCCTAATCTTTAGCTTGTGTTAAGATGACTAGATCTTCCAGTTTTAAATATAAGGTCCTTTATCTTAGTACTCTCTGCAGGGATGCCCATTTGACCCCATTCCACTTCTTGTTTCATTTGTTCTGCAGTACATGATCACTGTGTAAAAGGAAAAGCACGTGGTCAAAGGGCTCTGTTCAGACGTGACTTACACACTGCCTGCTGCCAGATATAATGTAGATTGCAGTAAAAAATCAATGTAATTCTGCTTTGTAACTTATATGGCATCATTATTTCATGAAGTAGGCTATTTGTTGTACCACAGAGCAGTCGTTGGGCACCAGGACCTTTAAACCAATTATGGAAGTGGAGAGGGAATATACTGTGGGTTTAGTCCTGGCCAGAAGAGGTGCCCAAATTCTTCTTGTTAGAAACATGTCAACGAAAAACAATCAGTCGGAGAGGAAGATAAATAGGAGAACCTGCCTTTCCTTTAAGAAGCACTGAACTGTGTTTTGTCTAGTGAAAGGCATAAGACCAAAGGGCAGAGAGAAGGCTGTTTTTTACATCAGTTGGCTGTGCTGTGAGTGGCAAAACTTGAAGCATAAGCAAACGGAATTGCACCAACTCAATGAAGAGACGTGGCACATGAGGATGGCAGATGCTGTGCTTTCTTCACAGCCTTGAAGAGTGCTGTCTGTTTTGTCATTATTTCTAGCCTAGGATTTTGCAAGCTATGGCTCCAACTGGGTATTTTCTCTTACAACCCACAGGATCTCCTTGTTAATCGCACTTGGCATCCTTGTTCACCACCAGAATATGTGCCGGTTCTTTCGCTCAATACTTCCAGGTGTTGTCTTCACATCCTCTCATTAGTGTTTCTGCTGGCACTGGAGATTCCTTTTAGCTGTTAGCGTTTGGATACCAATGCTGGTCAGCTTGTGGTGGAGAAGAAGAGATTCCGTGAGCTTGCTTGTCCCAGCTGTGGTAGCTCATGATTCACTCAGGCAGCTGGCACCAGAGCTGGGCTCAGTGTTGAGGCCTTTGGCGTGAAGAAGAAAATGGTACATGCTGCACCCTGGAATCTGGGCTGCAGCCAGCACAACAGTATTTGGAGGGAAAGGAGGGATCACGATTACAGAGGTTAATAGGGGTAAAAGTGACCGGCAGCAGAAGGAAATCTTTCTGTTGTCTTAGTGTTTGCACTGTTGGCCTAAATTGGAGAACACCTTTGTAAACAAAAAAACGCAGGGCGGCTCTGGGTCATGACAAGATGTATTTCTTATTTGAAGGGATATCCCCATGGGTAAAGCTTTTTGTTTGAGGCAGATCTGCTTCATAGCAGGAAGTTGCATTTTGCTCATAGTTTTTTTTTTCNAAGGATGTTGCCTGCCTGCTTGCCTCTCCCCCTCAGTAGCAAGGTTTGGTAGACTTAAGGTATAACCTGGGGCCATAATTTGCTTTTTTGTTGAAGCTGTGCCATATACAGAGAAAACATTCGTTAGACATGTTCATCCACACGTTCATTAGACACAACAGAGTACCAAATGAGTGTGAAACTGTGGTTAAACAATGTGTCCAGTAGAGGGAAACCTTAGTCTCTGGTTGCTGTTACAAGGTCTCTTTCAGTACGGAAATCCAGTGATGTTTAGATGAAATGAATAAGAAGCACTGAGCATCCGTTCTCTGTAGCTGGTCAAGATCACTTGGGTCCTAACTTTAGATGCAGATATTCAGTATCTAAGTCTGAGCATGTCACCCTGGTCGTCTTTACAAAGAAAAACAATTAGTTTTGTACTGTAGGATGATATATGTTTTTCTCTAAACATGTCGTTCTCCATTACCTTTAAAGTGAGCCTAGGGTGACTAGCTCAGTCACAGACATTTCACAGGATCATACTTGTATTAGACCAGGAAAATTTTATTTCTGGTGACCACAGTTGCCAATATAACCTCTGTTTTAGGATCAGAAACCTGCAGCTATGTACCCTTTTGCCTGTTTCTTCCTCTCAGTTGCTGCTGTGTCATGGAACATCAAGCCTGGTCCCTGTCAGATCAGATGGAGAAAGGTATAAAACCTACTCCTCAGGCTTCCTTGAAAGCTGAAAGTCTAATACAATCACCTGACTGTTGGAACACGAGCTTTAAGAAATTTCTTGTAACAAACACCCCCAAATTAGTAGCATCTGTCAGCCTGCTCAACAAGAATTTCATCCCCTTGTTGCCACTCAAGAAAAAATGGCAGCTGAGGTGGGGAATAATGGAGTAGTGCGTACTGAAGAAGAACAATCAAGACAGTACATACTCCAGAAGAGAACTGAGCACCCCCAGATCCCACACGTGTCATTTACTTAATCCTTCTAACAGCCT
Organism: Pampusana beccarii; assembly: GCA_013399365.1. Classification (NCBI taxonomy): domain Eukaryota; kingdom Metazoa; phylum Chordata; class Aves; order Columbiformes; family Columbidae; genus Pampusana; species Pampusana beccarii. Next base: position 56,654 of record VWYH01009136.1, read on the forward strand.
TTCTCATACTTTCTGTGACTCAAAGACTTAAATCTCTCTGATTTTCACCTGCATTCCCAGAATATCACTCCATAAAAAGAGCCTAGTCCTTTAGTTCACCTTTAGTTTATACACATCCAAGCTGGCTAAACATGATTGATTTCTGGTTCTGTGTTCAGGAAAACCAGAAGTATCCCTTCACCTCTGCTTTGTTCCTCCGAGTTGGTAGAGACTCTAGGGATCCATTATCAGCAGTGCAAGGACACAGATTTTGTCTGGTAGCTGGAGAAAAGTAGAAAGATCTTGCTCACCTCATGACTAGCTGCAGTCTAAGTTGAGATGTGTTTCATGTATGTTATTCTCTCAGATGATAGGGGTTTGCAATGAAACGGCTGGAAAATATTATAAAAGCTTAACAGTCTGAAAATTGCTGGTAGACTCTGAATGTATATTATAATGCATTAGAAACAAATCTGTAGCATGAGTAGTCCCCAAAGTGCTTTATCTTTAGAAACTCAGTGTTAACAAACACCTGATCTAAATTTTGTTTGTTATGATAGCAACTGCTGCTGTCATGGGAAACATTACCAAAAAACTAATCTTACTTAAAGACCACCTTTATATAAGATAGTGTGTATTTTTTGCAGCCATTTTTGCTAGAATATGCAAAATATTATAGCTATCTTAATGGCTACATCCCTACTTAATGTATTAGCATAAAAAATAACTTAGCTTGTTTCTGTTTGCATGCAAACTGTTTTCCATTTTCCTGGGGTTTTTTTGGCGGTTTGTTGTTGTTGTTTTGAGAGTTTTTTGTTGTTTTGGGGCTGTGGTTTTTTGTTTGGTTTTGGTTTTGTTGGGGGTTTTGTTTGTTTGTTTTTAGTTTTTGTTGTTGGTTTTGTTTTGTTTTGGTTTGGTTTGTTTTGTTTTTTTAACAGAAGGAACTGAAAACATCTGTAGTATTTCAGTACCATTATCCTTTTAGAGAATAATTTTAGGGGATGTTATGAACAATTGATAGGAAAAATGCCAGTACTAATGTATCATGTACCTACAACTACAGAATTACAAAGCAAATGGATTCTTGTTTTCATCAGCTCTAAGCATAGTATTAAGACAATTCTCTTATACATAAAATGAATAATAAGCTTCAAGTAACTTGTCATTTAGTAGCATGTCAGGTTTGTCAGTTTTTACAGTCATAGTTGAAATTGCATTTGGTAAATTGCTCTCATGAAGCAGGCTTTTCGTTCTGTGGATTCCCTACTTCTCCAAGTATAATTCATCTTCCTGTAAAAGCACTGATCCTAATCTTTAGCTTGTGTTAAGATGACTAGATCTTCCAGTTTTAAATATAAGGTCCTTTATCTTAGTACTCTCTGCAGGGATGCCCATTTGACCCCATTCCACTTCTTGTTTCATTTGTTCTGCAGTACATGATCACTGTGTAAAAGGAAAAGCACGTGGTCAAAGGGCTCTGTTCAGACGTGACTTACACACTGCCTGCTGCCAGATATAATGTAGATTGCAGTAAAAAATCAATGTAATTCTGCTTTGTAACTTATATGGCATCATTATTTCATGAAGTAGGCTATTTGTTGTACCACAGAGCAGTCGTTGGGCACCAGGACCTTTAAACCAATTATGGAAGTGGAGAGGGAATATACTGTGGGTTTAGTCCTGGCCAGAAGAGGTGCCCAAATTCTTCTTGTTAGAAACATGTCAACGAAAAACAATCAGTCGGAGAGGAAGATAAATAGGAGAACCTGCCTTTCCTTTAAGAAGCACTGAACTGTGTTTTGTCTAGTGAAAGGCATAAGACCAAAGGGCAGAGAGAAGGCTGTTTTTTACATCAGTTGGCTGTGCTGTGAGTGGCAAAACTTGAAGCATAAGCAAACGGAATTGCACCAACTCAATGAAGAGACGTGGCACATGAGGATGGCAGATGCTGTGCTTTCTTCACAGCCTTGAAGAGTGCTGTCTGTTTTGTCATTATTTCTAGCCTAGGATTTTGCAAGCTATGGCTCCAACTGGGTATTTTCTCTTACAACCCACAGGATCTCCTTGTTAATCGCACTTGGCATCCTTGTTCACCACCAGAATATGTGCCGGTTCTTTCGCTCAATACTTCCAGGTGTTGTCTTCACATCCTCTCATTAGTGTTTCTGCTGGCACTGGAGATTCCTTTTAGCTGTTAGCGTTTGGATACCAATGCTGGTCAGCTTGTGGTGGAGAAGAAGAGATTCCGTGAGCTTGCTTGTCCCAGCTGTGGTAGCTCATGATTCACTCAGGCAGCTGGCACCAGAGCTGGGCTCAGTGTTGAGGCCTTTGNAAGTGAAACACACTTTGGAAAACAAAAAATCGGAGGCCGATCTGCTTCATAGCAGGAAGTTGCATTTTGCTCATAGTTTTTTTTTTTCCTGTTAATCTTGGACAAAATTTCCTCTTGAATCCACATGATCAAGTGTCCCAGGCCTAGCTGACACCCTGGAGTGATGCAGGGCACAGATAAGGTCATGCCCTACAATTTCCTGGCTATTTGGATGGGTGCATGTAATGCCTGAAAGTGGAAGTTAGTTTTGCAGCTCTATAGTGCTCTAGTTGTTGGAAGGGAAATTATAAAAGGCCTTGAGAAATGTCCTTCTGTTGGAGTCTGTGCTTACCTGGCTGTGTTGTAGAAGGATTACCATCACTCCACCACATCTCACATGAGAGAAGAGCCGTGTTGCAAGAGGGCACACTGCTAACCATTAGTAACTGCTGCCTTTTCATTATCAACCACTGTGCTATTGCATTATTGATTAATGCTTTGAAAGCCATTCCTGCTGGTCCCTTACGATCTTACTGAAAACCACTTAACAGATCAGCCACATTAATTGAATAGCAAGAGGAACGAATTAAATGTCATTCATAAGTAGTCCCTCCATTTACAGTCATTGGCAGAAGTATGTCTGTCACTGAATATTGAAGCCATCCTGAAGGCATCAAATCTCCAAATATAATGCTATTTTTTATATATATAGATTTTATTCTACTAATGCTAGATATGCTGCTACTACTAATGTTCTGGAGGCTTGCATGCTTCACTTATTCTAAGGACTAAAAGTATTCTGTACATCTTAGTTGTGCATTACCATACCTCAGAATGATTACTAAATATTATTCTAATTATCTACTAAATCTGTAAGTTGAATCACACAGACATTCAATGAAATAACAGAGTTTCTTTTGAAGTCAGTGGTAGAACTCCAAATAGAAGTTAGCTAATTTTTGAATATTGCTTTTACAATTACACCAGAAGGCATCAGTCAATATTACGGCCTGATTATGCTAAACTTTCTACATAAACATGTGAAGAGACACAGAAACTCTTGGCTACAAGGAATTTACACAGGGAATAGCCAAGAAAAAGTACAGAAGAAAGGAGGTATTAATGTCTCCATTTTACAGGCAGGACACAAAGGAAAGTGATTTGCCCAAGGCTGCTGTGTACCACCAGTAGAAAACAAATTCAGATTTCTGAACTATATTATAGGAAATTTCTCATAGTTTATTTTACAACACCCTTTTCATCCTTGAGGAAGGTTCCCCTGCTTCCCTCCTCAGCATGTAATTTGATAATGAGCGTGTATGAGCATTCCCCATCTTGTTCCTGCTTTCCAAAGACTCCAGTACTTTGCTAATCACCGTCATTCTCTTTCAGCCTGAGGAGAAGTTCCAGAGTGGGATATGGACAGCAGTATGTCACACATGAGGTAAAGCACTATTATCATCTGCCTCACTTGCTTGTCTGTCTTTTAATTAAAAAACAAAAACAAAAAAAATATAGAGAAATAGAGAATTAAATACATCTGAAAGAAAACCATTAGAATGGAAATAATATTCATTGCCATTCCTGATGACACTGACATGACATATTAGGGTGTTTCTGTATCTTTCAAAAAATGGTCTGTCTTTTATGTCAGATAAGCAATGAAGCAGGTGCATCTCCTAGGCAAAACAGGCCACTGCAAATCAAAGCACAATATCAAGATAAGACTGTCATTGTGCAAGTTTCTGCTGAAGCACAATCTGTTTTTGCAAGTGCTTTCATATTTTTGTTCTTTATTATGAACATATACTGCACATAAGTGTTTTTAGTATTGGCTGACTCTGGTATTTTGTAGTCACGATTGTGGTATTTAAACAGGAGGTGATCTGTTCTGCACATGGAAAATGGGCTGTGTTATGGAGGAAATAATTTTTAAAAGTGTTGCTATTTTTTGGCAAGAGGGTATGATGGTTATTTTTCAAAGAATAAGTGAAGTGTTCATTATATTCATGTACAAACCCATGGTGATTCGAATCTGATTTCTATTCTGTACCTGGGGAGCATTATCGTAGTGTTAGAAATGCAAGTACGATATTGAATTGGAAAGCTCTTACAAATATATAGTCTAATCCATTTATTTTTTAGCTGCTGTATAATATTGCTCCCTAATTTCAGCAAAAGAACTGTGATTACTTAGATGAAGTGAACAATGTCACCTGAATAGCAACTGTTCTAAATAATGGAGATCTTTTAGAAAACTTCATTTTTTTAGTACCCAAAATGCATTTGGTATGATAAAGCAACACATTGCCCTTGGTTAAGAAAATTCCTTTCAAAGGGTTTGCCTTGCAGTGATTTTTTACATGCATTTCAATACTTTCTGAAAATCTTGAAATAAAAGCGTGACACGATTGTATTATGAAAATGTGTTTGGTGAGGGACACGTAATTATCTTCAGTTTCCAGATGAAGCAGAGCTGGTAACTTATCTCCAGTCATCCAGTCACTGCTATCAAATTTGTTTAGACACTTATTGAAAGCTTTTTTTTTTTTTTTTTTTTNTTTTTTTTTTTTTTTTTGCTGCTGCACCACTCTTGCACAGAGGGAAGTTATTTTTACACAAGCCATTGTGTCCAGGATATACATATTTAGGTGAAAGTTGCCTAAAGGTAGGAAAAACTCCTGCAACATGCGTCCCTTGCACCTCAGGGATACAATCTTTCCAGGAAAATGCTCAGCTTTAGAAACTGTATGTCATGGCACATGTATATACTAGAGTACACAATGCCAAGTATAATGCCAGGTTTTCTGAGGCAGGTCTATTTTTTAGTTTAAAGCCTTGTGTGTGCTAAATTGGTGATTAATCAGTAGTGTTCCAGCTGAACAAAGCCTCGGTTCAAAAGGGTACAATTGCTGCTCCGGGTTTAGACATTGTCCAGCAAGGGGCCTCTGTGCAGTGCGAGGATTCCAGAGGCAAATGTTTGAACATAGAAATAAAAAGAGGGTGGAGGAAGGCGGCAACAAGGTTATGCCAGCTAATGCTCTAATAAATGGATTTTGAACAATGCTAGTGCATTGGATTTAGGGCACCGGTGGGTACAACCCCAGTGTATTGTTTCGTATTGGGTATTTTTTTCTTGTGCAGGATTTCACCTTTTTTCACTCCACACGGTTACCAAGGAATGCAAAGCAAGCTGTGACTGTGTGTCAGATGCAAGCAAGATCTAAGAGCTCTAGAGCAGCTGAGAACATGGATACAGCATCTTGGGTGTCAGGATGACGCTATCCTGGCACAGGAATCTGTATGGGGCACAGGCTTCCATTTTGTGCTAAGTTTTGTCAGGATCAAGGTCTACTGTGTTATACAGAGAGAAAGCACTGTCTGCAAGATGGGAGCGTGTCTCTGTAGCACCTCACAGACTGAGGGGAGTTACTGCCTGGGAGTACTTTATGGGTTGCAGGGGAAGAACATTTTGGGATTGTGCAAAACTTAATCATAGGATGTTTAGGGGAGGAACCACAAGCAGGGAAAGGGAGAGAAACAGGTGGTCTGGGGAGGAAAAATCTTGGAAAAACAGAGGGATAGGGGGCTAAAAGGGGGCAGTCACATGTAAAAGGTGACGGGTCAGTATGCTTGTCTGGCCGTGCCCTGCACTTGATCAGCACAGTCTGTCCTCTCTTCTCATTAAACTCCATTTCTGTTTTCCTGAGTGCAAGGTTCTCTTCTGTGTGTGTGGAGGTCTGGGAGGCTGGCAACTGGAGTGGGACCACAGGAGCACCTGTTTGTGGTGTTGACAGCTGGAGTGGATGGGGGTTTGTAAGTCAGTGTGTGGTCACCCCTGAATATCGACCCGGGCTTGCAGAGGAGTTGAAGTGATCTGAGGCCCAGGTGTTTGAATGTGTCTCTCAGAGTGAGACAACTGGGGGAGCTGGCTGGGAGGGAGTGGGGGTTCCAGCCATATGCAGAGAGTCTACAGGGTCTGGGATTGACAGAGAGATCGGACCCCTGTGTGTGTCAGGGGGGTGTCTCTATCTATGAGGCAACTGAGGACCCAAAGTCAGCTACTGGAGGGACTGAGTGTCTAAGCCTAGATACTGGAAACAGCTAAAGCCTTCAATATTTTTAGCAATTTGCATCTATGCAGTGTAGGCCTCATTCTGATCCTATAAAATCAGAGTGTTTCAATTTTCCCCTCCTTTCTTTTCAGCCTCCATAGCGACATGTTTCTGTGCTCTCTTTCTATTTGTAGTCATGGTATAGAGAGCGAGATGCAGAGACTGCACAACGTGCAAGTAGATAGAGAATTCTCACTCTATGCAGGTACAGAGTAGCGACCCTTTGTGTGGAATGCTTAGCACCCCTTTTCTATATATTTTCTAAATTTTTTCTATAAAATAGACCTTCTTTCTGCATCCAGTTCACTTGCCGTAGTTGTTTACCTGGGACATCTCTGAACCGAGAGCAACTATAATTCACAGGGTTAGACAGACAGATACATGAGTTGTAACTAAGCTATCTGGATGAGGAGAGGAAGTACTGACTGGTTTATTTCCCGTGCTCCTGAGGAAAACCTCCTTCATAAAGAGTTGTGTGAAATATACGCTACCTATTGACATGTCTCACAAATAATAAGTCGATCACAGTGTCCCTCAAACATTGTTTCGGGGTTCTGTCGCACCTAACCTCACCACTTTGACATGATTAATTACTGCCAAGTCCAGTCTCAAGCAAGTGCCAGTAATGCATGAATATATTTGTGTAAGATATAGCAAAGCATATAGGCATATGTATATGCTTGTATGTTATGCAAGTTTCAATACATGGTAAAGCTTCATGGTGAGCATTTGAACAGTCTCTTACCAAATGAAAGAGAACATTTTGCCTTAGTGTGGGCTAATGATTTTTTTTAACGTTTAGTGAAGACTGCAGAGCGGTCCTCATTAACAGGTGCTGCTTGCAGGAAGGAGAGGGCTGCCTGCACCTGGCCTCGACAGGCATACCAGCTGTTTGAGGAGGTGAAAGTAGTGAGGATTTTGGGGAGTGAGTCTTGGCATTGTCTCCTGAATAAATTAAGAATCAACAAGTCTCTTAAGGGGGAACAGGAGTCAGGGAGGAAGTGAGGACAAAGCAAAAGAGGTTGTAGAGGTGAGAATTAATCCAAACAGATGCTAATGGAGGGAGGAAGCAAATGTTCCCTGGCTGAGGTCTTTAGGTTTGCAATGGACTTGCATAAGGACCACATTCTGAGCTCCATGGTCAAGGCACTGGTTTGACAGAGTGTAGGAAGCTTTCTGCATGCAATCTGAAGATAGATAAATACAAGCATAGCAATCTTTTATTTCTGTTCAGCTGTTTTACTAACTTCTGTTTCTATTCAGGAACTTTAAGGGAGAAATATAGTGTCCCAAGCACCATTTCCTACCAGCAGATGGGTCCTACCAGGGTGTGGTATGGATCTTAGGAGCTGTGAAAAATTAGATGGGATGACTGGACCACAAAGGAATCTAACATGCCTCTCAGCCTCCCCTACCCACCACATTCAATAAATCAGTGCACAAAAACTGTTTGGAAAACAACCAATTCAAAACAAAACTTGATATGTATTGTTGTCATTATGTGAATGCTAAGCAACACCTACAAAGAAGCAAAATGTGTGGTGGTGGAGCTGTTGTGTCCTTTCAGAAACATTTACTAGAGTTCCATTTTAAAAAGAGGAAAAAAAGTCTTTGATAACAAGTCTAGTCTAGAAACTCCCCACAGCAGCATTTCATGATGGTTTCTGAGTTATTCGTGATGGCAAACTTTTCGTTATCCCAGAAACTGTTCCAGCCACAGGTATAAAGTTATTCATTGTTACACCATGACGAAAAAACACACAGGAACCTTTGTTACACTCATGTGTGCAGAACCAAAATACCACTGAACTTCAAATAAATGATTCTGTCATAAATATTAACCCATTTGGCCTGAGATGGTGGCATAAAATTCAGTAGTGTCTTTTGACTTGGTATGTCTTTGATAGTTCATGCTTTCTGAGGCTGTGTGCCAACCAGAATATCACCATCTTTCAGTTCATTTACGCAGTAGATGGGTGAGATCCATCACCCTACCCATGCATCCTGGCCTGAGCCTGTCCTGGAGAGGAGGGTGAAATGTGTGCACATTGGCCAGCACATCACCCCAGCAGGCACAGCTCCAGTGCTGGGCTGTAATTCTTATCAAAAATGCATTGAAAATTCCTTTCTCTCCAGTGAAGTTTCACTGGTTCTGTGAGGAACATCAGATACAATTCCTAAGTGTTGGAAAGCAACCAGAAACTTGGTTTCTATAGATAAAACAATACTTGAAAACAGCAGCGGCCTATATCAGATTCACTATGTCTTTGACTATCAACGGGAAGCTTGATATATAAACCTAAGTTTTATTGCTTTAATCTTTATAGTATTAATATAGCCTTATTTATAAAACGGATTTCATTCATGTAACCACTGTGTAGGAATGTTTTACAGGCACCGTTAATTCCTTAGCCAGGATTAGAAATGTGCCTAAGAATAAAATGGAAGTAGCTGTCATGGTATTAATTTATGCATTTTTTGAAAACATCAAAGTCACATAACCTAATGTCTAATGATTTCATTTAATTATACAGTTCTACATTTTTGTCTTCAAAGATTTCTACAAACAATGGCTCATTAATCCTTGCAGCAGCCCTTTGAAATAGGTAGGTAGACATAATTAATCCCATCTAACTGATTCCTTGCCCGAAGCAATACATTGAATCAATATTTAAGCCAAGATTAGAGCTCAGTCTTACTCTGTGGTCATTTCACTAAACTAGTAGTTCCCGAGTTTCCTTAGACTGGGCTCGCTCCTACCTTGCTGTGATAGTTCAGACAGACACAGGACTTGGCGTGCACCAAACCTTCCTTTTCTAACTTCCACTTCTCTGCCAAAATGCTTCATCGGCTTCCTCCCCTCTAAAATTAGTTCCACTCCAGTCAGCCCAGGTGTGGAAGGTGTAACTTTTCCCCTCTGAAATCCTGTACCTGGCTTTCACTTGCCTGTCACAGCCTGTCACTGCCTGACTGGCTCTTTGTACCCACAGTCCTACTCCCACAAGTCTCCTGTCCTCCGGGTGCCATTGCCACCCCTGCAGAGCCCTGATTCTGTGCCTGGTAGTGGCATCAGCATCCCCAGGGGAATCGCTTCTTTCTTCCTCTGCTCCCTCAGGGCATCTGGGAGGAAGCTCCGCTGGTGGGGCTGATGTGAGCTGCTTCGTATCTTCTAGCTGGCTCACTCTTGTACGGTGAGCAAGGAGAATACTGAAGGTAGGCTTTGCACCAGTAGACACTGTTATCACAGAACATGGCCCATAATAAGGTGCAGCCTACGGTCCATGTATCTGTTGTTGTAGGTGGAGATTCATGAAAACTTTCGCAGCATGTTGTGAGTTACCAAAGCATTTTGTAGGATCAAGGGCAGGCGTTGCTGTTCAGGTAATATTGAAGGCTAAGGAAGTTTGTGAGTGTGGAACCAAAGAGAACCTGGTGTTCTTGCCTTGAATATTGCTTGCCTTGAAAGTGGTCTAGTGATAATACAGACTGAAGTGAAGCAGTTCTAAATGCCACAGTGAGCAGCATCGTTTGCAAAGCGATAACAGTTGTCTGGGGTGGACTGTGATAAAATCCTGATTTGATAGAGGAAGCATGTAGTGATGGATGGGGTACAAGAAAAGAGAGAAAAAAAAATGGAAAAAGAGATTCCTGCCTCATATCATCAAGGAATGGCACCAAAACATGAGAAATAGTGCCAGAACCTAGTCTTTACACCATGGCGGTGTTTAACATCTGGTGAAATATTTCTTGGTTATAGCTTTTCTTATCTGGTAGGAAACAGAGTTAATGTGATATATCCTGTAGTTGTTGATAACAAAGTCACATTTGCGTTTGTGCTTTGATGTAATATGTCAAACCAGAAAATATATTTGCCCTGACTATAGGGATTCTGCTTCCCAACAAATTAGTGAATGGACCAGAAATATTCCTGTAGGCAGCTGATCTGACTGCCACCCATTGACACGCCACACTGGTTGACATACCTCACTTTCCTTGTACTCATAATTTCCTTTACTTAATAGAAAATGTTATGTTTGTGTGACTACAGGAGGGAGGAAAGAAGAGGATACACAGAGTACAATGAATTCTCCAGCAACGTTGCACAGTATCTAACGATATACTCCAAACTCAGTGCACTGGTGCAAAAACTCTGATTTATCTCAACATTCCCAAAAGTGTAATTTTCTGTTGGTGAGATTACATAGCTATGTTTGCTGCTGGTTTCCATTTTCTTTAGAAAAATGTTTGATGCACTGGCCCATACTTTCAGGCTCTCTGCAGCTGACTAAAACGGTTGATATCTTCCTAAAATAGATAGCCTGCTTCAACCACAAATTGCTTGGGCTTGACTAGATAGAATTATATGTGGTGCAGAGGGTCAAATGGATGATCATAATTGTCCTGTGCGGCTTTAGATCATTGGATTTATCCAAGTACTGAGTCTCTCCATTCAGCATGTTTCAAGACAGTGAAATCCAGAGCTCTATAAAGTAGGAATCGTACATTCAACCAAATGGAGAATGGCTGAGTATAGACATATGGCAGATTCATTATTTCAGGCTGTTGATAATCTCAAAGAACATGTAGTAACAGAACAAATCAGCATGTTGGTGGAGGTTCCCCCGCCACCCACAATGAATGATATTTTGGGGCATATAAATAGGAGTCAATTACAATAACACATCTCTTTCAATCTGAGTAATTTCTACTGAAATCCAAGATGACTACTGTCAAAAGAAGAGGTAAAAAGGCATAGTGTTCTTTCTGCTTTAAAATAATTATAAACTGCAAGTACATGCAAGAGAAGGCAACTCACTTAAAGACTGTCTTGGAAGAAGTAACTTTTAGTGGACATATGAATGTCTGTCCATTTCCTGACATAGTTTAAATGTTAAATGACAGATAACCTAGGATTACCCAAACTAGGTGGCAAAGCTTTATTGTATGCTACTGTCTGACAAGGAAATCCTGCATCTTGACAATTGAATTAAAACATATCTTTCACAGCCACATTGAAGGTCTGTGTGCTGGTATTTTTGCTTGCACTTACATGAATCTACGAATGTTTAACATATGTAGAGCAGTGAAGTTTTGCTGCATAAAATCTTGAAGGAGATATTCTTCTAGTCTAGGAAGAAATCTTTTTGATCTCTGGAATTAAGAGCCCAAGGGCAGCTGATGACCACAGGGCAAAAGCCCGGCCCCACTGAAGTGTTATTAGGTACTTCCCCCCTAGTGAACAGAATCCTCTTAAGAGGGTGATTGCTGAGATATCCTCAGTGCTCTTTGTCTCTTTCAAACAGACAGGGAAAAATGAAATGCCCTCTTTCCACTATGCAAATTTTGCAGGCAGTTTACTGCATTTAATGAACTGTTACTGCATATGCAGATGAACACTTCCCACCCACTCTGCACAGATCTGGCACACAGTAGTCACTTGTCCTATATTTCTGTGCTGTATAGTGACTTCCTCTGCTCACAGAAACACAGCCCACAAAACTGAAACAAAGGTCCCTAAAGGCTTCAGTTTGCCGAAGGTTAAATCTGTCTTCTCCTGTCAGGCCAGGACGTGAGAGGATGACTGGTGGTGTCTTCTCAGCTATAAACAAAGCCAAAGGCTAGGTGATAAGCACAAAAGTCTGCTGCCTTTTCTGTCCTACAGCTTACACCGAGTGAGACCATTACTTCTTTTTCTTGTGTAGGCTTTCACCTTTAGAGCCACAGAACTCACCATGGAACTTTGAGCTCCATCTGACGTTGAGGTGCTGGAGTGTGTCCAGAGAAGAGCAACGAAGCTGGTGAAGAGTTTAGAGAAGAAGGCCTGTGAGGGGCAGCTGAGAGAACTGGTGTTGTTTAGTCTGGAGAAAAGGAGGCTGAGGGGAGACCTTATCTCTGTCTACAACTACCTGAAAGGAGGTTGTAGAGAGGTGGGTGACGATCTCTTCTGCCAACAGCAAGCAATAGGACAAGAAGAAATGTCCTCAAGTTGTGCCATGGAAGGTTTAGATTGGCTATTAGGAAAAATTTATCCACTGAGAGGGTTATCAAGCCCTGGAACAGGCTGCTCAGGGAAGTGGTTGAGTCGCTGTCCATGGAGGTATTTAAAAGATGTATAGATGTGGTGCTTAGGGACATGGTTTAGTGGTGGATTTCTCAGAGACAGGTTTATGGTTGGACTCTATGATCTTAAAGGTCTTTTCCGACCTAAATGATTTTATGATTCTATGACTGCAGGCACTTTTCCAGGGTCATGCTGGAATTGAGGTTGCCCTACAGAACCCGCGCAGGTAACAGGAAATAATTAGTGCTGCTGCTGCATTGGTTATATCAGAGTATGAGCAAGAAGCTTTGTGATCAAGTCAATGTCTAGAGTGCTAGATGTCAAATGCTTATGCTGAGGACTATTTTTCTCCATTTATATTACTAGTCCCAGCTTCACTGCAGGAGTGATATTTGGACAGGTCTTCAAAAATATTTTGAGTATCCTACCATTACTTGGAAACAAAAGGTGGACCTGAACCTTCCCACAATTCATTTGTCTTGCCCCTGGAGAAATTGTTCATTTATATATAAAAAAGTTCAGATATAACATGAACATATATACCTCATATATATAATAAGTATATATACACATGAACACATATATAAACTGTATACACCAGCATTGCCTCCAACAGAAATGTAATTCAATTGCAGTCCAGACAGAATTTTAAGAAGATTTTGAGGGGTGGTTCTTGATCTAAGTTGCCAGCTTTAAGACGTGTTCTGCATGCGTGCTTACCACATTGTAAAGATCAGACTGTTTAACTATCTTGAGTTCAGTCTGTAAAAATGGAAATGTACAAGATCAATACACTCTTTTGCAAGTTTTGGTTTCGTAGATTTTAATCCTGAAAGCATAAGCTATGTAAACTTACATTATGAAGTGAACCATCTGTTAAGTTAGGTAGGACATAGAAAGTTCATTGGAAATTTTAAGAATATTATCTGTTAGATCAAATATTGTATCAAAACTTTTATTTCCTGGGTCAGGGGCAGAAATACCGTGGTTAAGTTTCACATTCAATAAATCATCTACTAGTTTAGTAGCTTGACTGCTTTCCACCTGCTTTTATTAATCTTTGAACAACTTAACTAAACAACTAAGTTATTTCTACTTAAAGGGAGGTTCTCTTTTCCAGTCTACACTGCATGTAAATATCCAGCATTGGTGGGAATTTTTTTAAGTATGGTCAGAGTAAAATAGATGTTCCATTTCCAGAATTGTCCAAATGCATCTCTTCGGTTTCATACCCTATCTTTATGATAATAATCGCAATAAAGATCCAGGCTGAAAATGCAGTCACTGTTTTATTTCACCTGGCTTTTAAAGACGATTGTGGAAGTTAAAGTACTGACCAATGCATTTTAGGTTTTTGTATTCAAGATCTCTGCTTGTAGAGCTACTGCTGATTAAAGTGCTTTATGAGAAGGCCTATGTCTCTGAGCTCCACCTATAGCCTGTAAAGGAATAGGCTTTCCCAAAGCTTGGGTCCAGGTGAGACCCAACGGTATTTGATCCAAGAAACCTTCAGAATAAATAACCAATGTCAATGGACTGTAAAGGGAAATAAAGAAGACCAGCTGTTTAATCTAGGTGCTTAAAGTTTGAATATTTTGAACATTTATCTGAACACTTGCATTTAGAATTATTTTTGTTTTATATAAAAAGAAAATAACAGTCTGTTTTCAGAAAAAGAGCACATGATTTTCATATGCAAGACACTGCTGACATCAGTGGTGGAGTCAGGAAGAAGGAAGTAAACAGTCAGCTCAGGTAAATGATGATCTCACAGTGAAGAGCTGGAAGGGACCCTGAACCTAAACCTCTGTGTAGAGATCAGTATACTTTAAAGTTGCTTTGCGTTTCTTCAGGTTATAAACTCTTAGGTGAGACTATCTCCACAGCAGAATGAACCAAAATATGTATTTAAAACCAATTTTACTTACAGTTCAGGATTTTGTGGCTCACAGTCACCTCTAGTAAAGTATTCTGCTTTGTTTTGAATGATCAAAGAAAGCATGGCACAGCAAAATTCCTAGTGAATTGATAAATGCCCTTACTGGCAGGAAACATTGCACTTGTACCTTCAAAGCAAAAGGGTGTTTGCCAGAGCCAGGAGTGATTAAGTACCCACCACGGACTTCAGGATTAGACCCAGAGGAAGATTTAGAAAGATATTTATCATTGTCTGGTAATTTCCAGAGTGAAATAGAAACTCTTTTGCAGCAATACAAAGGAAAGCCTTATTGAAAAGCTACTTCTTTTTATTGCTTTTAGAAATGTTTGCAAACAAGCTTTTTCAGTCGCTGTGGTATTTAAGATGAGAGCAAGTATAACTTCCTCACAGGTCATAATAGTGATAGCATGAATTGTCTTTATGGATGTTCCCAAGTATGAATATTGCAGTCCCGATTGTGCTATTTAGAAGTGAAAAGCTTTGGGAAAATGTAGCCCCAAGTCTGATATCTTTTCCTTTGCCAGGGAAGCAGTGTCTGTTCCTGCCCTAAATCTCTGCCAGGTTTCTCAGTCCACACCTTTGTAGATGAAGCTGATCAAAGTCATCTGGACTTTCTGGGGAAGCTCTTCCCTCTCCTGATCCAGTCTTAGGATTTGCCTGGTAAACTGGATAGGAGAACTGACCTGGCTGAAAAGAAATCATCTCCTCTTGTGCTGGATGGAGTTTTGGCTAGATCAGCTCCCCAAACCTCTGCCTGATGGTGCTGCTCCTGTGAAAAATCAGGTAGAAACATGAGACAAGACTTAACAAAGATATTTAAGTCCTAGGTTGCTACAGGACTTTACCCTTAGTTTTCGGTGTGTTTTCTGCCCAAGAACAACTTGTCTTTCTCTTGACTTGCCCCCCAGCCTCTTCTGGTTTTACCCACAGAACAGTGCAATTGGACACAAAAATATTTTGTAAGACAAGCAGCAGTCGATATACTACAGAAGAGTCACATGAAATAAATGAGATCGATGCAGCAACCCTTTGCTATGAATCAGCTTCAGCACAGCCTGCCTAGAAGCACTCTGACAGTATCTGTCCTTCTTTCTCCTATGAGTATGAGAAGACCTCTGTATTCTCCACTCTACTGGAGGTTTTGGATCTCAGCGTTGTCTCTCTGCATCCTGTAAATAAGCCAGAGAAACATCAACAGAAAATCACAGGCAGCAATTCCTGCAGACATGGTAGTTTTTTCACCTTTGCACCCAGTCCTTGCAAAACTGGGTGTTATTTAGAGATCAAACAACTCTGACATCATAGCCCCTCAACTGGAAATAAAATGTCAAAACATTAGTATATTCTTATCAGTGATGAAGAATGTTGAAACACTGGAGAATTTTTTTTTAAAAAATTGAATTGTTTACCAGCAAAATAAATCAAGCTACCTGAGTTGACTGACCTTCAACTGCAAACATTCCTGTGAAGTTTTCAGAGCTTTTCTAAGAGCCTTATCTTTCCTGCTGTGCTAGGGGAAGTTAGAATTGCTGGGCATTTTTTATACCTGTTTGGTTCTCCAGCTGCAACGTAAGTGAATTTATATTTTTCATACATTTAAAATACTCCAGTTCACCTGGTTTTAATTCAGTGGTGGCTTTAAAGAAATAACCGCTAGAGGACAGGATCACAGCTGTAAGCCTTTTGAATTTTAGGGCTTCAGTCCTGCAGATGTTTGATGAGAAATTTTTGACCCCAGTGGTGCTCAAAGAGGCCTTAGAAGTCCATTCTCTTCCACAAATACTTAAAAATTCCTCCCAAATCCTTACATATGAAAAAGAAGCTATTTAATTTAAGCTAACGTGCTATGAAGATCTGTTAAATGTAATTAACAAAAATTAAATATATTGTCAGTCAGTTTTTAGAACAGGAAGTTACAAGAATGGTGTCACATGTCCTTCTGAAATTTTCTAGAGTTCCCCAATATAAACAGCAGATCTTACCAATTCAGTGATAGTTAAATATTTCAACACACACACACATATATATACATACACTTGCCCATGCCTACACATACACACAAATTTACCTCTACATTAACAATATAGATGGAGTGCTGTGCGAATGTAGAAGAGCTGAATTTGTTTCCTAAGACTGATTTATTGTTCCCTAGAGCTTCAAAAAACGCTTTAATAAAGTAGCTAATGCAGTCTCACAGCCAGAGGCTTTGAGCTTGTCAGATGCCATAAACAAAGCTACAGTGGTCCTGGTCAGTACTTGAATAAGAGGCCTCAGATGCAAGAAAGGAGCCTGTGGGGTGCATGTATTTTCTGCTTTTAATCCTGCTGCTATTTCAGCCTCCCACAGAAGTTCTTGTATTTCAGTTTGTTCTCGTTGTGAAACCTTTGTTTCCTTTTCTCTTTATATTTTAAAAAGAAAATTGTATACAAACAGTGGGAAAAATCCTAAATTACCAGCTCGTTTTTTATTCTAAACATTGCTTGTATAAGGCTTCAAAGGAAATAATAAGCAGTGTTTGAAATGAGGTCTTTAGCATTTGGCTCATTGTTTAAAGGGTGCTGTGGATAACATTTCAATTACCAAGTTACTGTGGCCTCAACCTGGAACCGTTTCCCTTTAATTTTGTCCCACAAGTGCACATAGCTGGGATAGCACTTTTTGTTACGTTTGTACAGTACTCTTTGCTCTACAGTTTCCTAAACACACTTCATCAGGCGTACAGCGTGTTGATACATTGAAGGGGTTTCCTTCTGCAAGAACTGGGCATTAAGCCTCAGAAAAATAGGACTCTGTTAACAGAGTGAAGGGCAACGGCCTCAGTATGTTGGCTGTTGAAACTGCCTGAACTTCTCCAGCCTGTTGACAGTCCAATTTGCCATGTGTTCCCATGATTGCATCTCAGGGTTGACCTGGGAAGTAGGATGGGGGAAGCCAACTTTTCGGCTTGGAGGAAAAACTCAGCTCAACTTGCACTTCAGAACAAGTTCAAGCGTGTATTTTCTGAGGGTGACTAGGTCCTGCTGCAGACTCCCGGATCAGATAAATCTTACCTATATTAATAAAGATGTCCATGGAGAGGAAAGCACAAGTTTTGGTGGCTTCATCCTGATGAAACATCCTAAAGATTTGAGGTCTTCTTGCATGGCAGGGCAGACCTGTCAGTCATGCCTGTCGCAACACCAACACCCTTTAAATCCCCAACCTGGTGTGTCAGGCCCAAAAGCCATAGAGTTTTGTGTTTGACAGATCCTTGGATGCAGATCCTGTTGGCCACAAAACCAGCTGAGAAGGCTGCCCCTCCTCTGCACAACTCAGGTCTCAGAGGAGCTCCAGGATAAGCCTTCAGGGCCAGTCAGGTCCTGCACAGAGTAAACATCATGACGCCACCTCCCAGGGAGGTTGTGTGAGGCCTTGTTTGTATCAAAGTAACATCCCTGGGGCTCGGGAAAAGGTAACGGTGGGCCGCTGAAGTGGGGGTGAAGAGTCAGACACTTTCTTTCAGGACCAGGTGGGCTGTGGAGATGTTATTTGTCTCATTTGTCTTTTACTGTCAGACCCTGAGCTAATCCCGCTGCTGGTAACTGTGGAACCATCAGAGGCACAGACAAGGGATGCAGAGGGGAACATCATGCTTGTGATCCAAGAGAAGGAGGGGAGATCCCACTCAAGAGACTCCCGTTTGTGAAATCCTGAGATCCCTCAGTTACTGATGAAATCCTGCATGTGGCAATTGCGGTGCCCCATCACAGTATCACAGTGTGCTAGAGATTGGAAGGGACCTCAAAAGATCATCTAGTCCAGTCCCCCTGCCAGAGCAGGAACACCCAGATGAGGTTACACAGGAAGGCGTCCAGGTGGGTTTTGAATGTCTCCAGAGAAGGAGACTCCACAACCTCCCTGGGCAGCCTGTTCCAGTGTTCTGTCACCCTCACCGAGAAGAAGCTTCTTCGCAAATTTAAGTGGAACCTCTTGATTGTTCCAGCTTGATTCCATTACCCCTTGTCCTATCATTGTTTGCCACTGAGAAGAGCCTGGCTCCATCCTCATGACACTCCCCCTTTATATATTTATAAACACTAATAAGGTCACCCCTTAGTCTCCTCTTCTCCAAACTAAAGAGACCCAGCTCCCTCAGTCTTTCCTCATAAGGGAGATGCTCCACTCCCTTAATCATCTTTGTTGCCCTAATGGGCTGACATGGGCTAATGGGCCCATGGGCTAACATGACCAGACTGCTCTTACAAGCTAGCACAAAGCACGGATGAGCCCATTGGTTTTGGTAGGCTTCTGAAGGACTTAGTCGTTTACTTGATGAACAGATGCACAGCTGATATTTTTCTAAGGAGCTAGATGTGCAATGGGCAGGGTATGGCACAGTTGTATGGCTTGACACTGTAGTGGATGAAATTTCCCAAGTGATTTGGGGAAAAGTGTTTCTTTAGCTTCTGTGATTTTGAAGTATTCTGAATTAAAGTTTCCATCGCCACAGTTAATCATGCATATTTTAATAGTTATGTGCCCAGTACATTAGGTGGCTACATAGGATGGTAGTA
Organism: Pampusana beccarii; assembly: GCA_013399365.1. Classification (NCBI taxonomy): domain Eukaryota; kingdom Metazoa; phylum Chordata; class Aves; order Columbiformes; family Columbidae; genus Pampusana; species Pampusana beccarii. The sequence goes on from VWYH01009136.1 coordinate 75,612, forward strand.
ACGAATGATGGTTATTATAGCTGGTTGGGTAAAGTATAGCTAGTTGCACTTTTCAAGGAAGTTGAAGACCAATACCTATACACAGATACATACACACACATTCTGTGAAAGTTTTTTAGTGATCTTTTTAATATTTTATTTTACAAGTAACAATTAACTCTCTTTTTGGTCCAGTTTCTCCATTTATCTTTTATCTGATGATCTGCCTCTTGCTAAAAAAGGAGCATCACCGAGTTCCTGACAGCGGTGCACCACAGTTGATGTGTTCAGGAGAGCAACCCAGGAAGATGATAGAGATGGGGAGATAATGAGACTCACAGGACACCTGCTTGCATTTCCAAACATGAAATTTTGAGATTCTGAGAAAATGTTTTGTCTTTCAGGTTTTCATATTTCACAGATGGAGCATGAAAAGCAGACCTTGGAAAATTAACCAAAGCTCTAATTTTCTGCAAAAAGACTGCTTCGGTGGGAGTATTTTCATCAAGCTGTTAAAAGTATAAAATCCCCTGCTGATTGAGTATAGTGCTCTGCTCTAAATTGTAAAAATGAGTATGGAATCTTAGACATTTGCATTTATATTAAAGATACAAGTCAGGTTCCAGCAGAAGTTTGTCTTTAAGCAGTATGTCATTCCGTTAAACTCCACTGAAAGCTCTTCCTCCCAGGCAATGCTGGGGAGCTCTGCTTCCAGCTCTTAATTTTCCTTTTGGGTAATCTCTCAGGTAATAAGAAGCTATTTGCACTTCATTACCAAGATACTACTGTCAATATTAAAATATAATTGATCCTCAAATTCACCATTTATATCTGCTATGAAGTAAACTGTACATTATCTTTTTGTAACACTTGCTTCAACTGACAAGTGTTTTGCATGATGCTCTTTATATTTTCTCATGCTAATTATATTCTTGCAATTCCCTTCGTAATATAAAATAGCTAATTATCAATCATGACCATCCTGTTCTCGGTTTAGATGGGGTATTTCATGCCTCCATGTATTAACCCTGTGGTCAAACAGCAGACAAAAACCATGACTGGTTTCTCTTAGTTACTGTTGCTTTGGAAACTAGTTACATGTCTTGATTTGTAAACAACTATTCTTTTGAAAAAGAAAGTTAAAAGAATCTATGTTTTTGTCTTTCTTTCTCTACTACAATTAATAGGCTTTGTCTAAATGGTCTGTTTCAAATTGGTGGACTACAGCTTCTGAGCTTTCTGAGTCAACCTTCTGAAAGCTGAATAACTCATAATTCAATTTAGAGCAGACATTTATCAGCAGAAACTTACAATCAGAGAGGAAGGATGGTGCAGCAACTAATGAAATCTTGTTCCCAGGTCTTTACCAGCCTCCCTCAGTGACCTTAACAAATCTCTGTGCAAATGATGTTATTCTCTTTTCCTGTGTCTGGTTTATCTAGAGAGGAAGTATTTTGAGCAAGGCCTATCTCTGTATGTGACAATGACTTTAAATTGCTGCTGTCCTGACAGTATTCTTCGAAGGTGCTTCTTGTTGCCTTTGAGTCAGAAATGGGTCTCCAAAGTTTTTCCCAACATAACCAGAGTGGAAAGGTCCACCCTTACTTAAGCTCTTGCAATTAAGAAGGTAGAAAGAATAGAAAAATATTTCAGACTCCATGATAATACAGTCCCCACTATAAAATCTTAATGCAATATATTTATGATTATTTAATTGTAGGTTTTAAATTGTGCTTTCTTTTTTTTTCTTTTAGGGTGTATCTTTCTAAGTCATAAGTGTGAGAAGGAACTTACATGGATATCAATTAGGTCCATGTGAAAGAGAATGTGTAGAACAGGTACACATCCATCCCATGACTTGTCCTTTAAATACACTGTCAGAAACGCATCTTTATCTAGCATCCAGTAATTGCCTCATTAACTCTCAAAAACTGTTAGAGTGCTTTGTCTTCTGCAGTGTACTCAGAAGTACTGAGTTATTTTTACATTGGAAGGCAGCAGGGAGTCTGATTTTAGTACTAGCTGTTCACCACGATGTTCAGATTTCTGGCATTAACCTGAAGAATGCTGTTTTATTGGAATTTTTGTCAGGGATTTAAATGCTTTTGAAAGTTACTAAACTCACAACTCTGGAGATTGTGATCCTGTCTTTATCTGTTGGGTGGGTACAGCACTGGCAGTGACTGCTCAGGCTGCCCTTTATTGTTCCTTTACCATTTACTTCAGGGAGATGTAGAAGGTCCACCATTAAAAAGGAGAGACGCAACCTCCATGAATTTATGCTGAAGAGCAGTAACAATTCTGCAGTGCTTCTAAGTGCTAAAACCCTCTATTGGAATGGCACTCAAATCACCATGTTTGTTTTAATATCCCTCTTGACTGGTAGCAGTTGAGCTGGTAACTGAGTCCACTAAAATAAGAGATTTTTCTCCCTGCTCTTTGTGTAGTCAATAGACAGAGGTCAGTTCTGCCAGAGGAAAATTCAGAGCGGGAGCCTCAAGCGGGGTGCTGCAAATCTCTAATGTCACTCCCCACTCACCATCAGGTTGCGAAAGGTTGAGCATCCCTACAACAGACTTGCAGCTCATCCCACCAGTCTCCCTACAAGCCCTGGAAGTGCATTACTTTTGGGCATGCTCCTAAACTACCTGAAAGGAGGTTGTAGTGAGGTAGGCGTTTGTCTTTTCTCCCAAGTAGCAAGTGATAGGACAAGGGGAAATGTCCTCAAGTTGCTCCAGGGAAAGTTTAGATTGGATATTAGGAAAAATTTATTCATGGAAAGGGTTGTCAGGCACTGAAACGGGCTGCCCAGGGAAGTGGTGGAGTCACCATCCCTGGAGGTGTTTAAAAGATGTGTAGATGAGGTTCTTAGGGACATGGTTTAGTGGGACTTGACAGTGTTATGTTTGTGGTTGGACTCTATGATCTTAAAGGTCTTTTCCAACCAAAACTATTCTATGAGTCTATAATTCTAAACCCCCAAGGCTCCAGTTCTCTCCCCAGGAAAAGTGTACAAGAGAAAAGTTATACGGATAACGCTGGTCTTGAGAATGTACTGCTCTATCTCCAGCTCCCAAAACACCTCAGCAGAGAAACACCTTGGTGCTTTTTTAATATTCTGGAGCAAAGTATTTGCATTTCTCTGAGTATTGCCCAGGACAATGATACTAATGAGTAGTATATCCTTATAGGATTAGTATATTTTCATTTTACCCCACTATTCTGAATCTATAATACAAGAAAGGTTACATTTAAAGCAAACAAAAGCACTCATTTTAAAAATGCCCAGTAAACACTAATGTAAATATTTAATAACAGCTTGCTGACAAAAGTTAAATAAAACCATCAACTGATCCCAAGCTTATATCTGAAAGTCACTTAGCTAACAAGCCATAGACACTAACAGTTACCTAGTCCATATGATCAGGGATGCAGAATTTGCACACAATATCTACAAACAGGTTGCATTAATGAGAGACGGGATATTAATGATGGACTGGGGAAGAGTGAACACATTTCTATGTAATTCCTTCCTAGAGGTCCCCCAGAAGGGAGCAGAAAGGGACTGGGACTGAGGTTTCCATTGAGTTTTCTACCTTCTTTGTGACTACTAATCCCAAATGTATGCAGGATAGAGGTTGGTCCTCACAGGTTGCTTTACCTTGTGTGGAAATGTTAAGGCCCCCTTTATAGTCATCTTCTCTCTCAGTGGTAAACATGGTTTGTGTATCATGGCTTGTCTAAACTACTAGCAAATCTTTACTGTAGTGAGAGGTAAAATGCCTTTCTACCCTGGTAATTTGTGGAAATCATCCTGAAGCCTTTTTATATAGGGCACCTTTTATTTGCTGCAAATGTGTACAAACACAGGATTAGAGCTACATTTCGTTACGAGCTCTCGCTTGGGACTAGTGTGTTTGATAATCAGTTTGGGATGGCTAATTCCCAAACCTTGTCTTTAAACAGTACAGCGATACTACCAGATTTGCATACACATGCTCATTCCCTCCCCAGCAAATAGCCTTTCTCTGCCTGTCACGCTTTCTCAACTTTCTTAAGAACCCTTTTGAATTTACTAGTACAAGATACATGCCACCAAGAATATGAATCAAGCTTCCAAAAGTCTGGCTATTAGATAGCAGTGTGTGACATATAAGCATCAGACACTGAAGACAACATCTTAAAGTTGTAACAATCATAATTACTGTTGTTCCTTTCTCAAATAGTGATTCTTAGTTTCTGCTTAGGATCTATATACCCACATTTCGCAGAAAATATTTTGTTAGTCTTCAAACTGCAAACTCCTCAGGTCTTCAGACAAAAATACATTGCAGGATGAAACTAGGTGTTCTTGTGAAAGCCAAAATCTGCAGCGTTTTGAAGATTTGCTTTCCTAAAAATATGCTTTTTGATCTATTGTGAATCAGATACCCCTGAGTCTATTCACTCCCCACTTACTGCATTAATAAAAAGTAAAAATAAAATAAAAATTTAAAAAATGCATTCCAAATGTATTAGAGACTTCTTGAACAGCACAACAGAGTAGACGGTATTAAGTTATTATTTTATAAGCATTAGCTACAGAAACTTTGAAATTAAGAAAAAAATGACCTTCAGTTTAACATCCCCAGCAAAAGTAATGAACAGCATCCTAGGGATAAGAATATATCGACCTCATCCATTTTTAAGGCCCCTTCTCCCATCAATCAGCTTGGCAGAATGGTCAAAGGTTTTTTTGTATAAATTATCTCTTTTTGTTCCTCTTCCACAGACTAGCACTTACTGTTCTGGGCCTAAATTCTGACCTCCTCAGAAGAAAGGTCATTATAAAGTGTTTGGAAAGTATTTAGCACCTTGTGCTTTTGCTACAAATGAAAAATGCGTCTGAATGCGCCTAATCAGGTGAAACATGCAGTTATACACAAAATGGGTTTGCATGCTGCTGATGAGGGAGCTGTAACATGTTGAATGTCTGACAAAAGAAAAAAAAAGGTGTTGCCCTAGAATAATTTTCATCAAATGACATGAAATGAAGTATGTGTCTCAGATTTTCTCTTTTAGCCTGTGTTTGACCAGAAGTTACTGGGTAGCAAAAGATGCTGAGTGTCACAGAATCTTAAGAGAAAAGTCCAAATGCTGAGCAAAAGAAACAGAGAAGCCTTCACTAGTATGTTCTGGAGCTTGTAGAAAATGCAATCAGAGCCTTTTTTTATTGTGGATAAAAAGATCTTTGAGAAATGCCTACTTTGGTTATATTTTGCCTCTTAATGATGTACCAGGACTACTTGATTGTGCCAGCTGCCTAAAAACAACAGAATAAATATCACAATGCCCTCCCTAAAACAAAAGGCCTAACGGTTTTAGAAAATATTAACTTTTCACGTATCTTTTGATTATGGCTAGCTAGAGGTGGGGAAAAAAAAAAAGCTACATCTGTGGAAAGAGCTGTGATCTCTGTTAAGATCATGAAGTTGCGTAGTTACTTATTTAATGCCTGAAGTCAATTGCAATGTCACGAGATGATTATCAGAACCATAGACAAGACATTATGTATCGCTTTCTTGAAAAGCTTTCTGAAACAGCTTCATGCTTTTTGAATGCTAAATAAAGATACAAAAAATGTGCAAATAAATAAAAATATTATTAATTTACATACTTATGGAGTGTATTTTTTTGTTTCCAAGTAGTAAGTAGTGAAGTTCAACTCGCAATGAGTGGAGACCAAGATAACAGACAGGACTGGGACCAGAACCTGAGTTTTTTAGGTTCTAATGTGTTTCTAATGACAACAGTATACTTCTCCTGACATTTAATGGCTTACTTTTTAAACTGTGACTCCTACTTCAAGCTTTACCTCCTGGAACACATTTGTGTCTACTAGCTTGCAACAATATTGCTTCAAATTAGAAGGTGCTGCTTTAACCTAAAGTCTGTCTTCAAAGAGTTTTGTTTATGGCGATGTATTTTCCTCAGGTTTAATTGTACCACATTTAGCTTGGTGTTTTGAAACACGATTCACATCACCTTTGTACAGTTAATCTAAGACAGTTTGATAGTTCATCAGCAATTAGAAAACAGAAGGCCACAGGTCTATATTAAAGAAGTGAGTGATGCAAGTATGAAGCAATGTCACCATAGCAACTTGGCTCACACGCAGGATGCTGAATTTAACCTTGGGGAGCTCTTAAAACTCTTCATTCCTGAAATAGCTAAGCACTATGTGGTAATGGAGATGTGCTTTCAGTGCTATAGCAGTAGATTTGTCTTAGAAATGTGCAAACGCTTTGGCCCGATATAACTTCTAACTAGGAAACCAATAGTGTATGAGCATTCAAGCTGACGTGCCTCATGGAAATCATGACTTGCTGTGATAAATGTGCAAGATTGCTTGCTCTTTTTGGAAGTGGGAGGGAGCTATCTGTAGAGCTTGTTGCAGTAAGACAGAAGCATCTTAGGAGGAAAATATTTCCAGGAATTACTGTTAGAGCTTTATTCCATTTTCTCGCTAGTCCGCACACACCCTTCTATCTGCACAGTTACTGTGAGCTTTTTCAGGAAAAGGAAGAAAAACACAATATGCTTCTGTGTTTGTCTTGCAGGTTTGAATTTTCCAGCTCGTAGTAAAGTAGCCATGTGGATGATATTAATTAGAAATGTGAATCTGTATGCCCTCAAGTCAGATAGAAGTCATGTCAATTAGCCTTTCTAGAGGGTCATGCTGCTAGTAAAAATGGCTCTAGGCAGCCAGTTTTTGCTAAAACCAACATTTCAATAACCTTTGGTGGGGAAACGGGAGTTTTAGAGATGTGAGATCGTAAGATCAAAATTAATTCTTAGAAGAAACAAATAGTGGTAGGTTTGAATACTGTGTGGTTACTACCTCCTCTCAGTGGTCAGGCTAATGCTTCACCATTTCCCTATTTAGTTTAAGATTGACTGGTATGATAAAATCGCTAGGACAAGAGGCCAGATTCACAGGAGGACTTGCTACCTAACTACTTTTCAGAGTGCCTAAATCACATACCATTAAGGGTTTCAGAAAACCCTCCTGAGCTACGTAAGGTATCTACCACCCCTTGGCACCTCACTTTCCAGTGATAACATGCCCCAGGTTCTTTCCTGCAGAAATAATTGAAATTCAGCCATTTGGTGTCTGCCTCTTATGTACGCCCTAGCAAGACTTGCAAATGAGGCCTTCCCATCTGTGTCTCACCTGTGGGACAGAAATGCTGGTGTCTCTCTTCCGGGAAGAATCACTCATTTGGGACAAGGAAATGTGAAGGTCTGGCAATAAAAGAGACATTTACAGGTACTTAAATTCCAAGGGAAGATTTAACAGAAAAGCCCCATTTAGCCTTTTAAGGAAATTGTTAGGTTTACCAATAAGTGAGAAAACAATGGTGTTCATAACATACAAGAGAAAAAGAAGAGACACTATTACAGCATTACGTCGTAGCTGACATAGTGTGGATTTCAACAATATAGCTAAGAGAAATATATAGAGGCAGTTGTGTTAAATGCTGTTTTTTCCACACCCTGCTATCGCACTGCTGTTCAGGAACATGTGCTTGTATCATGTTTTAGTAGCCTGTCTGAACAGATAATTTAAAACTCTCCATTATATTTAAGTGGGTTTCATGGAATTTCACAACCAGAAACTCTGGTGTGAAAGTGAAAAAATGCTGAAAAACAGTCTGGTGAATAAAAGAGCAAAAAGGAGCATGAATACTTGTAAAATTTCTGCCAAGTATCAAAATCAGGTGACAAGACTAGCTGAAAGTATTTCGGCTAGTCTGTCAGTTTCCAAGTCAGTGATCTGTAAAAGCTGTGGGTTCATTTAAGAGTCAGGTCCTGTGCCTGGTGAAGTTGGAAGCCAGAGGTTCCCCATTGGTTTCAGCGGGGAAGAAAGGCAAACCTCTTTTAGGAGGGATAAATGGTCAAAATTTCCAGCTTCAAGACAGATACGTTTTGGCCCAGCTCTTCAGTACGGTACAATCCTGTTATTTGCTGTGCTGCTCCAGTGACAAACTTCTCAGTGGATGTCTGTGATTAGAGACTGTCTTGTAATGGGGCCAGAGACGCCCATCTGCCAGTCTGACCGCCCTGCTGGGACTCGGGCTTCTCGACTAATTCAAAAACCTTAGGCACAGTGGAAAGACTGTTGAGGCATATCCAGTCCCTGACTGTGACTCATGCTATTCATGTTACTCATCCATGTGGGCACTAATGAAGTGACTGCGAGGTTCTGGGAACACAGGGGACTGAGTCCAGGTCACAAGCGATGCTTGCCAATACTCCCATTTGACTGCAGAGGCCTACCTTGGGTCATATGAGTCATGAATTTGAACGCGGATCTTTACTAACAGTGTTGGGTTTGGGCTTCAACTTCCTTAAAAATAACATGCTGCTTTTTTTTTTTTTTAAAGGTAGAATGGTGGGAAGAGGCTGTAACAGGGAAAACATCTGATACCAGTGCTCAGACTTTGGGAGAAAGGCTTTGATCTGGGGTTAAAAATATGCGCACTCAGCCTCCAGAGGAATCAATTATGGAGTTTCAAACGCTGTTTGAAATGTTAGGTGTCATTCACAGTATTGCAGAGACTGGCAAAATGTCTAATCTAATCCCCAGACTGACCTTCGAGTTTTTTCAATAGAATGACTACAGATCAGTCCATGACTTCAGACTATTTAGAATTAGTATTCTAAAAAGTTAAAACTGCTTGCAAAACGTTGTCTGAATTCAAGCAAGGATGTATAAAATAAATATCATTGTCTCATAAATTTGTACAATAGCAGAATGACAGAGGCTGGAAGATCTCAGGAGGTCTCTAGTCCAAGGCCCCTGCTCAAGCAGGGCCAGCTATAGCAGGTTGCTCAGGGCTGTGTCCATTGAGGTTTTGAGTGTCACCAAGATGAAGAGTCCACAACCTTTCTGGGAAATTTGTTATAGCATTTGGCCACCCTCACAGGGGGGAAAAAAAAATTCTGTTGTATTTAAATGTAATTGCATAATTTTGGCTTGTGTCCCTTGCTCTCAGCCTGTCATTGGATACCACTGAGAAGAGTCTGGCTCCATCTCTTCCATTGCATAACTTTTCTGGAAAGGTAGATGTTGGGAAAAGGGGTCACACACTACAATGCTAACAAAAATCTCATTTCCCTGGACAATAGCGGGTCACTACCACAGCCATCGGGGTGGTTTACCTACACCCAAGTGAAGTAAGTACTGAACCCCCTACTCTCCATGTCATTGTTATTGAGTGACTGCCAAAAATAATTTTCAGTGATTCCTGTTAAGCTGGAGGGGCATCTCATGTGGAGTCTCATTTATTCTAAGTATTTTGATTAATAATTTAACAGTGAAATTCAATTAATATGTTTAGAAAATCTACACACAATATGAAGGGAAAAATTTGTTCCTACTTTGGTGACAAGATCAGATCTGGAAATGAAATGAGTCTGAAAAATCAGACATCATCTGAAATTAAAAGTGATGAAATTCAACAGAGAGAAATGCAAACAGACAAATGTAACAGAAGTGACTTTACAAAGAAAAGGATCTGGGGGTTGTAGTGAATCACAAACGGGCTATGAGTAACAACACGGTATTTAAAAAAAAAGATGTCTTGGTGAAAGATGCTTTCATAGGAATATTGTATGCAACCCTTGGGAAGTAATTATTCTGCTCTACTTGGGAGCCAACTTCATCTCAGACCGCTGTGTCCACTTTTAAACACCACGTTTTAAAAAAGATGATGACTTGGAGAAAATCCAGAGGAGGGTGCAAAGAATGCTAGCAGGTTTAGAAAACATGATCCATAAAGAAGGGGAACTCCATTCCTTTAGGCTAGAAAAGGGAAGATTAAAAGGGAACAGGATAGGTCTTCTAGTATCATTATAAAAAGAATAGCGATTTTTTTTTATTGTCTGCTCTAAATTGCATTATTAGCGCAATATTTTAAGAGGAATATTTTGGCTGTTGAAGTACTGGAGTAGGTCTCAATAATAAGTCTGAATGTCTTTTATGAACGTCTTTAAGGCCAGTTCATACCAACACCTGTTGGGGCAGCACAGGGGAGGAATAGGGCAGCCTCCTGTTGTCCTCCTCAGATCTGTGTCTCTGTAGTTTTAGGACAATGAGTCTCAAAGTTAATTAAACGCATGCTTTTTCATAGTGTAGACAAATCTAAATCCTGCTCCCCATACAGAACACATGAGTGTCCTTGGAGAGGGAAGGGTTCACATTAACCAGTCTCTAGATGGGATAAGGATCTATAAGCAGGAACAAAAGAAATATTTCCTAGTGTATAATTGTGGTTTATAAGGTCTATTAACGCTGTGCTGAAGGCAGTCCTAGAGGGCTCCTGAGGTAGAGGAGGTTTCTGCCAGCAAACCAAAAGCTTGGGATGATCTCCATCCTCTGATATAATCCTCTCTCTCTGTCTCTTCCTAAATAATTCTTGCTAGAGGTGTCTTCTCCCTGGGCATTCAAAAATCCCTCTTTTGGAGTACGAGAGCATGCCAAGCCCCAGATATTTTTTCCCAAGGGTCTGGAAAATATAACCTAAGTTCACCCTACACAGTCCCCAGCTCATCAGGTAGTGTAAATCAGCACGTTGCCATCGGCTAGAATGTGCACTTTGTGAAAGATGAATGGCGTAAAAGTTCTGTAAGTAAATTAAAGCTATCAAAGCAGCGGTCTGAATCTAGCAACATTTCTTAGACAGAAAGAAACCTGCAATGTGAAGAAGAAGTTATTAATCTGGTGCGTCGAGTTTTCAGTAAAACTTAATTATACAGCAAAGCTTATATGAAGGCAGTGGCTGCAGCTACTCTTCCACATCAAATGATGTTGCAGTCCCCAACCAGCCTCGTACATGCAAACAGAAGCAAACCTGCTGGTTTTTGGCAGCCAGAAGATCTGAAATGAACTTTGCCTAAGCCAGAAAGGCACAGGCACTCCTGGTGTTCCTTAGTTAAAACCTTGCTCCCTTTCCAATCGAATGGGCCACACTCGGAGCAGGATGAGCCTTCTCCTTAGTGGAGCTGTCACTGGTTTCAGTCAGTGTGAACTGGCCAGTCACTCTTGCAGATGCTGTGTGGTTCCCCACTAGAAGTAACATCGTCTAGGAATATAATGGATTTTTTATTTTATTATATAATTGCCAATGGTCTAATAAATAATGCATACAGATCCCCTAAAATATTGTTGTTGCTAAATCCTCAAACAGTGTTGTTCACTGTTGTTAAATCCTACAGATTTTGTCCATGAAAGAAGCCATGCCCAAATACTTTTCCTCATAGCAAGGTCATTTCAGGGCAATATACAGAAATTTATTTATTTACCTGTACAGTCTAACTTTTTCAACATCTCTCTAAATAATTTCACAATAAACTTTGTGGGACAGATTCATTCCTGGGGAAACCCAACAGAAGTCAGTATCAACTGACTTAATTGAGTGTCTTTTCACCAGAGATTAATTTGTCACCCACTTCACAATTGAAAAGTTTGATCCAAAAGCAAGGAATCAGATGGTGAAAAGAAGAACTTATGGTAAGACAAAAGATACTGTCACTGCCTAATAAAACCTATGTTAAAAATGCTAGTGTTCCTCAAACCCATTTCACTCCAATAATTACACAATCATTAAAGCAACAGTCTAAAGGGAAAAACACTTTCATGGAAGAGTTCATGTGAACAGTTATTTAATCTACTTTTTAGTATATCTAGATAAAGGGCTTTTTGCTGAATTTGGGACAATCTATTATCAGACCTTTGCGGTCATTCTACTTAATTACTTTTTTGCCAGGATGATTTTCACTCCTAGATCTCTATGTAAGGGTAGTTTAGAGGGTGAAATTTTATTCTCACAGCTGTAGAAGAGTCATTCTCACCATTCTGCAAGTGGTTTCACACTGTATTCTCCTCACATTATCCAGCACTAAATAGACAACTATTAATTTCCAGGTAGCCTCTTCAGTACTGTCTGAAGGCTGCTGCCACAATCACATTTAAGCATTCAAATTCTGTCTCGCTGCCATTGTGAGTACCTCATTTCCAAACAGGTCATCAACACCCTTGCTCTGCTACTGCTCAGCCAGGTATGCACATATTCCAAAATAACATGTTCCTCTCACCCACCTTCCCTGCTGAGCACCCTCACAACCCAGTTATAGACACATTTTTGCACTTTTGTTGTCTCAGAAGCCCAATGAATATTCATTCCTTGCAAAGTGGAACAGTCTGAACAGAAATAACGGGACGCTTCACCCTTGTGCCTTAAAATAGCCGACTTTTAGTGATCAGCATATTCACCTCAAGGTGGGAGATGTTGAGTCAGATTCCTTCAGTCAGCAAAAGGAATTTAACCCAAGCCTCCTGCAGTCTTGCTGGGACAAGTAGGTTTGGTATGAGCTTGTTCCTTGTGTCTTTCTGGTTATCTTAGCTTGTGTCTACATATAACTGTTGATCCCTTACATAATATTAGTCGTTTATGAAAAATTAGTATCGTTGCCTCTGTGATGCTCAGCTGGGCTTCCTTTCAGTGGAAATGGGGTGCAGAGAGCTGAGCCCCCAGCCTGCCTCCCCCAGGACAAAAGTACATACTCAGGCCCAGGAATATGGAAGCGGTCACTCTTTGCGTGGTCTGGATGCTGGCGTTAGGTAACCCAAGGTGCTGGAGACTCTGGGAGATGCTTCTCTTTCCTCACACTGTGTGGAAGGCAGAGTTTCACAAGCTTTTTAAACTGGATGAACACATGACCTTTTGGAAAGCGGTCTGTCTTGCAACGTTGCCACAACCATCTTCATTTATAATATCTACAAGTAGTTTAGACTGGAATGTTTATCTACTCCTCTTGCTTTCCACAACTCTCCTTGGTTGGTTGGTTGTGTTTATAGCACTATATATACATGTGGTACAAGAAGGGGTTCAGTTTTTGCAGTGGTTTTGTTCAAAACCTTTTGATGTCTTGCAGACTGCTGATTCAGAGTTCTGGATCCTGTACTGTGATAGGGCACCTGAAGGCTATTCCACTACCAACATCTCTGCAGATTTGCTCTGATTCACAAATGTTAGCGAACTTGTCCTCACTGCATTCCTGTAGAAATGGTCTGTGCTAATATCCCTTTGTCAGAAACATCTGCTGCTTTTAGATAGCCAGCTTGGAATTGATGTTTCAGAGCACTTAACCTTTTTATAAAGCTTTATGCAGAGGGAACTGGTTCCAGCTGGAGTTGTGAGTACTCACTACACCTGCAAATTCATCCCCAGCTGTTTCATGTTAGATCCCCAGAAAATGAGTGATGCATAACTTGTGGCCACTTTTTGAAAACTGTGGGTTTTGGTGGTTTCTTGGCATCACGCAGGACTTGAGGAGAGATGCAGGGACACAGTCCCAGCTCCCCACAGCAGCACTCAGATTTGGAATGAGAGAGGCAGGTGTTTGGGAGGCAATGTTTTCCTCTGAAGCACAGCCTTCATTTGACGTAGGACAACACTGACTGTATGCACTGAATGTGTCAGAATTCTGGTGGAATAAAGAAAAGACTCACTCTAAAGCTTACTTCAGGCTCAACAAACAGAGCAAGTAGATGTTGTTAGACAGCAGGGACAGATAAGCTGTGACTGTCCCCACCTGCAGTAGTGATCTCACGGTAACTTAGGGCTAAACTTAATGGTGCCAGGGTGGCTTGTCCTGGAGCAGGCTCTGTGTGTGCACACACATCCACACGTGCATATGAGTTGAAGGAAAAGTCTGGAAAGTACCCGTAAGCATGACCCAGAGAAGCGAAGTGTGAGACCTGAGGCACAGAGGCAGGAAAACCTCCACAATTGCTTATTCTGTGCCTAGCAAACCAACATTCTCTTTTTTTTTAATTCTTCTTTTTTTTTAATTTGTTAAATGAAATTGCAAAGCAAATTTCCCTTTTTTATCTTCGTTTTTTCTTTTGTTAAATAAGATTGACTTATATTTGAATGCTGTATAGTTACTCTGACCAAAGAAGCAGCAATGTTAAAATAGACTTCAGGCCTTGTACAGTATTGTGAAGAATAACTCCTTGGAAAGACATCACAGAGAAGCCATAGGGGAAGCAGAGGTCACATCAGATAAGTCTCTCAATTAAGGTCAATTTTGTTTTTTCTGTGATTCTGATTGGTTTTGTTCAGTTTTGTTTCTATTTGTGCTCCTTTTTCTCCCCTCTTTTAGGAAGTGCACAACAATATTAATCCAAATTTATTATCAACATATACAAATTTGATTTGATTTTACATTCTTCTTCACCTTCATAACACTTAGGAGGTGGTGTAAAGTATGTAAATTTAAAGAAAGTAGTGTCGTTGATAGAAGAGGATCAGTTTGTTTCTGACACAATATGGTTTAACTGGCAACTTGACTAAGTCAAATCTTGACTAAGGAAAATTAATGTTAGAACAAAAAACACCCTTAGAGACAATACTTGATAAACAGGGAAATCCTGTGGTGATTTTAAATATCACAGGCTGGTCCTCAGTCTACCAGAGTAGAAGTGGAAGAAAATAGTTTCTGTGATGATGCTGAAAACAGTTTTAGAGAGTTGGTTCTGATGGTTGTTCTACTTCAGTGACACCCCTTGAAAATGCAACCCCTTTGCAACCAAAGTGGAGTCCAGAGAAGCCTCATGTCCTTGTTTCTAGCACAAGTTAAACCAGCAGTACAGAGTGAGATGATGTTGGTACAGCAGCTAAATGAAAATGCACAGATATTTTTCCAAAAGTGATGACTTCTGATGACTACGCTAGATTATGCACAGAGAAGTCATGATACAATGCAGTATGCAAAAAAACAGTAACTCATTTGCCACTTCCATGTCTTTTTATAGAAAAGAAATGCAGAGAAAACATGATTAGGAATAGCGTTTCTTATAATCTGTGGCCCCCCAAAATACTTGTAGTAATTTACTGTGGACGTTTATGTAGCATTCATAAATAATTTTGTGTTGCTTCTTTTGACGTATAGATGAATGGCATACCTCATGTTTGAGGACTGTCTAGTTGGCATCTTTCACAATACGGCTTTAAAGAGGGAGGCCAGGCTTCTGCTGCAGCAATATCAGCTACCATTGGTGCCTGGCAAAGAACGAGGGTCAAATCTCTTTAGAAGAGGCAATTTGTTCTTCATCCTGATTTGACTCAGCCAAACAAAACAAGAAATGTAGTTAAACCTATAATAATAATAAAACAATAGCAAAAATCAGACATGCAATACTTGATGTTATTATAGACTCGCTAAAACACAGCCAATACACTACACTACAACCAACACATTTCTTGAGAATTCCTACTCAAAGCTTTATCTCTAATGATATTAAAATGAAGGGTTGAGAAATCAGGAAGTAAGAATTACAGTTGGGAAATATGGGGGAAAAAAAAAAGAGCAGATATGTCATTTAAACAAACAACAAAAAGGTCACTAATGCAAATAATTGTAAATATAGGACTGTAAAATATGAAAAAGGGATCTGATGTTCACTGTCAGACCATGTGCATTGCCTTGTTTTGCCATAGGGTGTTACATACAGACTAAAAAGAGATGGGGCAGCACTTCCAGTAGCAAAATGCATCCTTTAGATCCTGTACATAGTGCAGAGAACATCCTTACACTGATAACACCAGTAAAAAGTACATAAGATGACTTGTGATCCTCCAAGAGTAGCTTGTATTTACCCACACAGAAGAGATTACTTGCTTCTGTTTTTTTCGGTGTTGACTTGTGTTGGTGAAGAAGCAGCAGACAATGAATCTGCTACAAAAGCTAAAATGAGCAAGAGAATGTCTAGGACACTTTTTCGTTTGTTTGCTCCATATGGAAACTGCCTTGCATGGAGCTCCATAGAAGATGGGAGATGAGTATTTGATTAAAAGAAAGATGTTTAATGTTAAGTTAGCAAGAATATTAATCAGGTAGAAGATAAATCTTATTTTTACTTTGCCTTTTATGTAGTAAATAAATTCTTTTCTTAAATAATTTTCCATGGATAATCCCCAACAGACATTGGTGAAGTGATTTGAAGAAAAGCAGAGCAGGACTGAGCTTTCATCTTCCTTCTGGGAGTTCACAAGCAGTACTCATGAGAGATATGGACAAACTGGCAGGGCAAGAGATCCTAGGAAACCTAGGCATAAAAAGATATGAAAGGTATGGCAGGAGAGAGAGAATTTTTAAGTGGAATGCAAAACTATGCAGAAATCCTGTGGGTTAAATTCTCTCAAAGCTGAAAATTGCTCATCCCTTTCAAATGCAAATGATGTGAAGATGTCTGGTATCTGAAAAGGTAAGAGTGCTCACTTACTAATGACACATAATATCAAACATATTTTAATTTAGGCTATCTGGAGTGTGCTAGTCAGGAAATTGATCTAGGCAGTAGCAAAAGTCATTAGAGATATTTACAGAGGTTTCAAAAATAGGCTATACATTTTTTTACCATAAGTCTGTATCTGAGAAGGCGGTAGCTAGAATTAACTTCAATTTCCTTGGTGACAGTAATGGCTGAATGAAAATTTTGCTGTAGTGTGGTGAAGCTGGTGCTATGGAATCATCTCTCCAAAACGGTATTCCTTTTAACACGGTACTCAAGAGACTTTAAATTTTAAATGAAGTTCCAGTATGAGGCACTGCAATTTCTTGTACTGAAATGTTAAGCAAGGGATTTGGAGAGTTGTTTTGCATGTAAAATGATTGACATGCATGTGAAGAGGAGAGGGACAACTGGGGTAACAGACTAATTAAAAGATCATTTATAAAAAGTGAAAATTTTAAAATTCTGTGACTGACTTGTTTTGACACATTCTCCACTGAATTGTGAGTTTCATTCTCTCTGGCTGGAAAATTAATAAACACCTCAAGTTTCTGCTGGGATGCATTCAGCAGGGTATTGAAATAGCTGGTCTCCAGAATTGTTTGCAATTGTTAAAATGTTCGTGTGAGCTCATAATAGCCAGAAATAAAGTAAAATATCTTGCTTCCTCCATGAAGTTGTATTATTGTTCCCTACAGTATTTCATGCATATCAGGAGATTCTTTCATTACAGGGTCTCTGCTCCACAGCAGTCAAAAATAACTGGAAAGAATTGAGTTTGAAAGCTACGCTGTGCAAACATGTCCCTGCCATGTCATGGCTGCACTGCTTCCACCAAGCCAGCCCACACCTGCACCCTCTGCTGTCACCTGCAGTGTAAGTGTCCTCAACTCCGGTGGAACTAATGAACAGATACGTGTATGTCAGGCTTTTCCATGGTCTTTCTTCTAACATACTTCATTTTCTGCCTGCCAAAGGTGCTCCAAGTTGAAAAAATGTCACTGATTTAAAACAACTGTTGTCAGTTGTCGGAGATCGGTGTTAAGACCACAAATATGTGGATCTTGTCCTCTGTAATGGATCTGAGCTCTTAAAATTGTCTTCTACGTTTGTTAGAATAAGAACATTCATAACGGATTTTGGTAATGACACAAAAGTACCTGCTGCTGCGCCCATTTTCCAAGGGACCACTGGCTGGAGGGAGGGTTGGGGAACAGGACACTTCACTGGGAACATCAACGTGCTGCCCAGCGCCATTCCTCTCTGGCTGCTTCTTCCCTGTGGACCACAAATCCTCCAGCTCAGCAGTTTTAAAGTCTGATTTGAAGCCTGCTGAAGTCAGAGATAGTAAGTTCACTTTGAGAGGCTGATTGATATCTTTTAGCATGCTAGTAATATTTTTGGTGCACTTAAAATTATCAGGTATTTTGCTATGATAAATTGAGGCCACGCAGGGGTTCCAGAGGCAGGTCATCAGCTTTTGAACCTATAACCAAGATAAAGTAATTGTGAATAACACTATGACAAATTTATTTCTTTTTATGCTTTTTGGTGTGCTCCTGATATTTACGTACTATGCAGCAAGTCAATGTCATTCACTGCAAGTGTGTAGGATTTTGATATTGAGAGGCTACGGACTGTTTGCCTCCCTCAGTGAGACTGAGTCATGGAAGGAAAGGTTCCCTGCAGATATTTACATATCATTCATTATTTAACTTAATAATTATTTAATTATTCCATGTTCCATTTTTTAAAAAAAAAGATCTTTAAAAGCTTTCAGTAAAGGTGATCTCCATTTGTTTGTGGAAAGGTGTGGAATACCAGCAGACTGTGACTAATGCCAAGAGAAGCTCATTTTCTTATTGTGTTGAAAGAGGATTATACGGTACAATTCTTCGATTTTAGCAATCAGAAAATTTCAAAAGGAGCCGTCTGGTCATGGGAGCTCTGTGTCTCTCTGGAGTTATGATATTCGACAGTAAGAAAGACGGGCGTTGCTATGGTAATTAAGCATTTTTCAAGGTTTCAGGTTTTTTCAGATTTCTTCAGTTATTAATAATTTTCCTAAAACAGTTTGGAAAACTACTGGTACATTAAAATATCACTCGTTCCTCATAAATGAGCTATTTAGAATTTAATCCTTGTCTTTTAAAAGTCTGTGGCAAATCTCCCACTGACTTTAATGGAAACTTGACTTGGCCTTAAATATTTGGCAATTTCTGTGTTATTTCCTCCAAGTATACATTTTTTAATCAGAAATACTGAAAATGCCGTGATTTCTGACACACTAATTCCACCAGGGCTTTCGCAGGAGTGTTGTTTCTGGCAGCACAACTCAGCTAACTCGAGAAACCCCAAGGCTCATTTCATGTCCTGCTGGTGCAGAATTGTCCTTTGTGGTACCGCAGCGGCCTAGCATGGCCGTCCTCAGCACACCATATCTGAGAGGCTGTGAAGCCACAAGTTCTCGTAGTGGTCATAAGAAAGGAAAAAGAAGAGATAATACGCACAAAGATGTCGTAGTCTGACAGCTTTGACCAGCAGCGTTCCCTTCTGAGCCACCTCTGCCCCGGGGTGTCACCCCCCAGTGACTCACTGGCTGGGTGCGATGGAGCGGTCCCTCTGCAAGGAGATCCTGGAGGCAGCACCCGGATGAGCTGAAGGCAACATCACCCATCGCTGCAACACCCAAACCAGAGTCTCCCTGCTCCTGGAAGAGCCCAGACACCCCAGAGCCTGGCTGGGCACCTCCACGCACCTCAAAACAGGAGTCACAGTAGCCAGGCACTGAATCATAGGATCACAGAATGTCCTGAGTTGGAAGGGACCCACAAGGATCATCCAGTCCAACTCCTGTCCCTGCACATGACAACCCCACAGTTCACACCGTGTGTCTGAGGGCCTTGTCCAGTCTCTTCAGACACATGGTGTGAACTGTGGGGTGAGGGGATGCCTGCCTGTTCTTTTGGATGTGCCCCCTTTCAGATACTCAGAGTGGCTCAGTCCTTCAAAAAGGCAAACCAGGCTGTCTTCCACCTCTGATAATAGCTGAGTGGTTAAAAGCAGGCTGAGAGTTGAAAAATGTGGAGCTGTGTTTTCAGCCTCCTCTTTGCTTGGCAACTGCCCTAATAGCGAAGGTATTGTATAAACAGTCATCAGTTACTGCTGCCGCTGCCATTAATGGCAGTTACTGTTGCCATTTCATTAAATTCAGTGTGTGTGCAATATGTGCAGATCAGGCCTCCAGATGGGTCTCCTAAGAGTCACGCCTATTTTCTGAGTCCCAAGGAATCTTAGATGGGAGATGGGTTCGTATCAGATATTCAGGTCAAGCAAGAAAGTAACATCTCTGGCCATTTGTGGCAGCACAGCATTTGGCACCCAAATAAGTTTTCTGGACAAGGCTCAGGTACAGACAGACTCTCAGGCATCAGAGGAGGGTAGGGGGGCAAGATTTTTTTATTTTTGAATCACTGTGTTGGACTTTCACATCTTCTGCTCGGACAGTGCTTTAGACTCCTAAATGGGATTTTTCTGAACTTGTCCTTAAGGAATTGTGAGACAGACTGTCATCTCAGTTTTGCCAGGTACATAGTGTCTGTGTCTTGTGTACAGTACCGGAATCTTTGTGAAATTTCTGCAATAAAGTGAGACAAATATAGACAAAGTTTTCAGTCTTATTTTTCCTAATTGAAAATTCCACCTTTAATAAAGAGATCAAAGAAAGAAAACAGGTGATTTGGTGCAAGATCACTCTTTGTGTTGAAAGAAACCCCTTCTCTTTTTCTGTGTTAAGAGTCACAAGATCTGGAGTTCGTTGTCCTTGAAGAGACTTCAGCTCAACATGATCTTTCCAGCCTACCTTATATAACCAAGGACAAAAATGATTCCTTGACACAATATTCATTCTAGTTTTGTATTTTCAGCTCCTTGATTTTTAAGGCAGGGTTCCTGCAGTATTTCACTCATTTTTGCTGAGGTAACTTGTACAGGTAAGTACCAGCATAGGACTTCTCATCTTGTCATCTCTTTTCCCAGACTAGTATTTTATACTGCTTTCATGCAATGTGTCTTGTAGTATATGTCCTCACTAGCTTACTCAAGAGTTAAGGATCTACATCTTTAATTGCCTACAACTTGAAGGTAATTAATTATAGCTTTCAAGATTCAGTCTCCCAGATGATCACTCTCAGTTCAGCTTATAACAGGAAAAGCATAAACAAGTGTTTTTCGTTGAAGTGCTGCAGGAAAAGCTGGCTTCAGAGCTCAAACAAGGAGCTGACCTCAATCTATTGGTGAGTTTGTGCTCAGCATTTTGGATTGTCCTCCCCTCAGCTGATTGGTGAAAAGCATGGTAACCCAACATTTCTATGGAGAATATGCTAAGTCGGCAGCAGACAATCTCAGAGATAAGAGCATTTCATTGGCCAGTCCATGGGTACATGTCAGTGATGCAGACTGACTGGCTCAGAGCTCAGGAAGTTCTTGCATTTTTCTTTTTTGGTCTCAACGGTTTCCTCCCTTTTCTTGGAAAGTGTGGCTATTGAAAGTGTAGTCTGTAATGGTCTTGTAAGAGCTGTTGTTCGCAGGCACCATACTTTAGGTAGGCTGAACCCATTACGAGAAATGCAGCACATTGCCAACAATGCCAGGTCAACAGTCCTTGTTTTCTCATTCGTCTTCCACGGCATTTTCAGGGAACTCATTGATCTCTGGTTAGATGTAACTCCACAAAACATGCTTAAAACAAAACAAGTAATCAGAAAAATGCCTCAAAAGGCTACTATGCATTCTTGTGGGTTATCTTACCCTGAAAATATTTCATGTGGTTGATAAGCAGTCACAAAAGTTCACTTGTGGTCTTCTGAGCTAGCCACACTTGAAAAGTGGCCAGACATTAGAAATATCATTGACCAAGTCAGTTAAAATAAGTCAGTTCTGGCCAAGGACATTCACTGAAAGTCTTCACTGCAAGCAGTTAAGGTTTGCAAGAATGGAGCAATGGATGTAGTGTGCGATGGTGAAGAAAAGGTCTAGGACAAAATGTCTGGTTACTTGCCAGCTTTGAATTGATGGCATCCTCTGAATAGTTCTAGAAAAGTAAATTGTAATTCTCAAGGTAGCTTTCCAAATTGTACAAAGGATGTGATCAGATGGTTTGTGAAGGAGAACAATTTGCCAAAACCCTGAACTGGCAGTAATATTTTTTCAAGATTTCAGTTTCTTGACCAGGTATGGCTTGGAACTTTGACAAATCCTGCTTATTCATGAATCGTGCAAAAGATACATACTCAAATTCAGAGTTCCTGAGTCCTAAAAGGACTCATCTGGTTAGATGTATATCTCTACAAGAAGGCTTTGCCACAGTGACCATGGATTATCATTACTTGGCAGGTTGTAACAAAGCATTTTGAGAGCATTCCTGAAAGCAAAACAGAGCTCAATGAGCAGAAGGAACCCAATGACCCTTAAGCATGTAGGCTCAGTTTTCCCAGCCCAGTAAACATCTTGAGAATTCCTGGACTCGTTTGAGCCCTGCAGCTTGAGATTTGACCTTGGTCAGCTTCTGATCAAGGACTAATTTTTCATTTACACAGCAGTTCAGTAACTTTCACTCAAGGTCTTCGACCTTTACAGATACTGTCCTGTTTCGTACTGCAGCTGTT
The DNA here is from genome assembly GCA_013399365.1 of Pampusana beccarii. Taxonomy (NCBI): domain Eukaryota; kingdom Metazoa; phylum Chordata; class Aves; order Columbiformes; family Columbidae; genus Pampusana; species Pampusana beccarii. The sequence continues at coordinate 97,599 of VWYH01009136.1, forward strand.
CACTCACCATTCATGTGGTGTTCAGGGACCCCTTCTCAAATAAATAATTTCTTATCAATGAGCAAAGCTTGAGATGAGCCAAAACAGACTTGTAGGAATTGCCTTAGGATGAATGACAACAACCCTAATGTCACCATTAAGCAGAACTAAGTGTCCAATGACTCCTTTAAGTACAAGTCGCAACTACAAATACTGGAGGGGGTGTGTTGTAGAGGTCAGACTAAACCCCACACAAACCCCACACAACAGGAACCTTTTTTAAGTGAATACTGTTACATATGAGATTCAACACATGAGTAGCTGTAGATATCTCCATGTTCAACGCGTGGAGCAGATGGCTGAGGACAAATTGGTCATTTTTAGGAGATTCATTGTGGTCTTGTGACAATGGCTGTTGTTTAATGTTGACATCAGAAAATTACATGATCGTTGTTGTAATTGAATTTAGCAGGAATCTGCCAAACCTGCTACTCTTGCTACTCTGGGAGCTGCTAACTTTCCAACCTGCTGTAACTGTGTTCATGGGTGCCAGGCTTACAATCTAGAAGGAGTACCTAAGGAGGAAATAAAATGTTTATCAAACTTCCTAACAAAGTATTGTGTGATTTCTTTGCTTCTTGAGGTATTTTGTTAAGGAGCTTCTGGGCTGATGGCAGAGAGCCAGTCAGTTCCTTTCCTGGCTTATCTTTTCAGTTCTGATGCTCACCCAAAATCCTAAAATTTGATTTTTTTCACTTGCTTCAGTTAGAAGCAGCATTAAAAATAAATGATTCTAGGGTTGTTACCTTATAAGCAGGAACAACGGACCATGAAGCCCTGCTTTTTACTAATTTTTTTCATGGGTAATGTAAAACTTTCTCAGAGCTCCCACTATTGCCCCATGCTAACACCATGTAATGGGTTTATTGTATTAAATAAAGATGCCTTCTACAGGGCTGCTTGACATAGTGTGTCTTAATTTAGGAGCTGCTTCTTGGAAGAGGGAAGGATGGTTGCAAACAGTGGATGAGAGGGTCTATAATTTATTTGTCTATTTAAAAAGAAAACAAGATGTTTCCACATAACCATAACAGAGAAGGAAGACTCCACTTAATAAATTAACTAACTCTATTTACACTTCATTCAAATAAGATATACTGAACGTGCTGGTGGTGTTGCACAATGTTTAGCTTCAATAGTCTGAACTTTGCGTAGACACTGTGTGGGGCTCTGGCATTTCCTTTCTTACGATTTTCAATAGCTTCCAGTCCATGCAAGCTAGGGAATTTAAAAACCCACCACCACACTACTGGCCAAGAGGGAGCAACCAGAAGTCACTGCCCGCGGCAGCTCAGCCCTCAAACCCAAGCGAAATGCAGCAGCACCAGGTGAACCTCGGGCTTCCAACTCTCCCAGACAGTTTCCTGACCAGAAAGACTCGGACAAATACAGATTATTAATAATAATAATGTGTCAATTATTGAATACGCTGTTTTCTCAATGAAAGGCCTGGCATGTGCTAAAGCAACAGCTCCTCAGCACTCACTGATTTAGGCTATTTAAAACTCAGTGTTTCTGAATAATTATTACAGCCAGTGCATCAGATATCCTTTATGCTGTTGCTAACTTTCCTTGCTAGCTGCATTATATTGTGAAAAATCAGCTGCATAATGCACTGCCTCTGAAGTGTAGGAACATCAGACTACAGGAAAAAATGAGTAGAATAGTTTCTGCTTAGCCAAAAAGCTCAGGTTTAAATCATGTCACACCATGTAATGACAGGTAAAAATGTTTCTGTATCAGAATTATTGATCTTTGTGGCTGACGGTATTTTATATTCACTACTTGACTTCTGGAAGGAATAATTGCAAGAAAAGGTAGATAGACTCACACTTAATCTTGTTCCCAAGCCAAGTTTGAGACCTGAATTGAAAATTATAGACAGGCATTAGTGTTTTTCTCTTTAAAAATCTCTAAATATTTTTGATCATTTTTACCAACAGAAACACTCCGAATTTCATCTCACAAATTGAGAACTGTGACCTTGAGATGTATCTACACTTGAGCTGACTACGAGTTATTACAATTCCTGAAAGGCTAAGGCCTAAAGGCGTGATTTATTTCTAATAGCGACACCATGATCACATATCACATCAATACTCATACACAGACATGAAGAATTAGTAAACGATGGCCCAAAGTAAACATACAACAATTGAGTATTATGAGAAAAGAGCTTCCTAGGTTTGTGACTGGCAAGGAAGTGTCAGAAAACCCCAGCTGTGTTTCAGGCAACAGGACTGCTGGAGAGTAGGTCTAGAAAATAAAAATACGTTGTACTCTTGTTGATGGCTCAACTGTCAACTAAAGTGAAACAGAGATACAGAGAAACAGAGATAGATAGAAGGTGGCTAAAACAAAATACGTCAAGCGAAATTCGTGTGGAGGAAGACAGTCTAGTCCTAGGGATGTTCTGCAGGATGGGAGAAGAAGTAAGGAAATTGGTATCAGAGTTAAAATGGAAGGTCTTATGATGGGAGAAAAGGACAAATAAATCCAGGCTGAAGAATGAAACTTAATTAATCACTGGTATATCAGTAGGAGAGAGGATCAGAAGGAGAGCAGATGAGAAATCATCTAAAATAATGTCTGAGAAATTATGGAAAGATGAAGTGATGAGATACAGAAGGAGGAAGAGGAAATCTGAAGCTGAAGTAGAGAAAAGAGTAAGAGAACAATGGCCAGTGCAGGCCAAGTATGTGAACAAGAACACTGAACTGGGACTACTTTTTTTCAGGGCATCTTCTCTTAACTCTATAGCAGGGATGTCAGACTCAGTTTTGCTGAGGGCCCCATCAGCCTTGAGGTTGCCTTCAAAGGGCCGAATGTAATTTTAGGACTGTAAAAATGTAGCTACTCCTACATTTATGCAGTCCTAAAATTACATTCGGCCCTTTGAAGGCAACCCCAAGGCTGATGGGGCCCCCAGCAAAAATGAGTCTGACACTCCTGCTCTGTAGGGTTGCTTTATGAAGAGTTTCCTCTTTTATGTAAGGGAACATCCAGTGCTTAGCTTGTCACACTCTCTTTTTTCTCCTTCTATTACTTCCAGAGGTATTATTTTTTTCCCCTGGAAATCATCCTTCTCCAGTTAGATATTATGCAACACACTTTTCTTAGTGCCTGATAAAGAGCTGAAACAAGCTGTTTCAGACTAAGGTATTTTTAGTACCTCACCAGTCACTGCTGTAATAGGCTTTTATGGCTCAGCATGAATTCCCTGCAGGTAGATACTGAAAGCCTAATCCAAAATTGCATAAAGACAACTAAAAGAAGTAACATAATATTTGCAAGCAGATCTACAATACTTTTGTCCTGCAGGATTGCGATCAGAGGCCTAAGCTAAAAATATATTTGTTCATTATGCTTATCTTAGCCCTTTGAGAGGAAAAAGAAAGAAACAAAAGTATAAAAATAGATATAAAAGAGATAAAACAAGAAATAACGGGGATTAGAGCTCTTGTTACCTAGTATAAGTTACAGCAGAAGGATGTCAGGTGCTGCTGAATGTATCCTCATTGCTAGATAGTTTATTAACGACAGTTTCTTTTCAGGCAGCAAATCTAATTATCTTCTAATCTGAAGCTTCAGTCTTATTTTTTGCCTTGGACCACATTTGGGCAGTTAATAACATCAGGAAAAAATGCACCTTAATTCTTGAAATGTCCAGGTGCAGCTAATCTAGTTCAAACAGGACCTAGATGACTAGTCACATTGTCATCTCCTTTTTATTCAACAAACACTTTCTTTAATCGAAACTTTCAGAGGCTGCTACCAGCTGTGTGATAACTCTTCCAGAACGTATAAGGTTCCTAATTGACAAAACCGGTCAACCCGACTCTGTAACTCATCAGACCGTGGCACGTCCTCTGGCAGGAGAGCGCGGGCAGTTGTGGATCCCTGATCCAGACTCGTTTCACACCCACTGCCCACGTTTAATTTCAGTGGGAGATTCTTGGCCACTGAACAGCTGGTGGGATCTGGCACAGTGATGCTCCCTGCAACTAATCGAAGCTCATTTTCCACTTAAATGTACACATGCTAAGTCTATCACTCAGCCTTAGTGTTTATGTTACAGGGGGTGATCAGGATCTTCCTTATGAAGTGAATTTCCATTGAGAAATACCAGTTTGCTGGAAAAGAGTTTCTCAAGCCAGCTCTTCTGCTGGTTCAACCTTCCTTTGACTGTCTTCATAGCCTTCTCTATGTGCTTGTTTCTATTGAGCTGGGAATGGGCTGGGCTTTCAAAGCCCCCAGCCGGTGGTTGCAGGGGTAGCTGGTATCTGAGCACTACATAAAATAAGCCTCCACCAGAGCCCAAGCCCCTGGGCTCTCAGCTGGCTGCCTCCGCAGCTCTCATCTCAAATAGTGGCTTTCCTGATGGCAGCAGCCTCCTGGTCACCAGGAGAGTAGATTGTTAGCTAGCTGGGTATCTGCTGCCCAGGGTGTCGACACCAGCCCGGGGAAGGAGAGAGCCGTGGTCCCTCGGGCAGTCTCTCCTCCTGGCAGGCTGCAGGCTTCAGGATTTCTCCCTCATGCTCTCTGGCCGCCTCTTGCTGCGGAGCAGCTTTCAGCTCTGCGGGAGCCCGCCTACATAGCAGGCAGCCAGAGGGGCTGGGCAGCCCAGGAAACAAGCCGAAAAAATGTCTCCCTCCTTCCAAAATGGAATTTTTACAGGCTTTACCCTCCCACAAAAATGTTCTGATTGTTAGACTTTGTGTCCTAAGCCAGCACAACTTTTATTTCAAAACTAAAGCAAGTTGAAATAAAAGACAGTCCTCTGCCTAGCCCTGGTTTTATTCCCCTTTTTGGGCCATGCCTTGGTACACACCAGGATACCCTGACCTGGGAGCCAGAAGCATTAAGCTCTCTTGGAAACTGAGGCTGAGATTTTCATCCTGTATGGAAAACCAACCCACAGAGAGTTAAAATGACCTCTCTGTGTCACAAGGAAAGCCTGAACTAGCAGCTCCAGGGCTTCACATTGAAAGGAGAAGGTTAAGCCATGCAGTATTTGAGGGGTGGTGTAAAGCTGTCTTGGTCACACTTCTCTTTAGCTGGTCTAATGATGTTTGAAACAGATAATTACTGCAGCTATTGTCATGACTGTAGGTATTATAATCCATGCTCATAACCTCAGAGAGGGAGGGAGAGAATGAGAGAACAGTGAGCCATTAAAATAGCAGCGCTCTAATTGATTATTGTTAATATGGAGGCAGAAACCATGTTAGGGGAGCTCACTGATAATGTTCAGCAACAGTAGCAATGCAGGAGGCTTCTAACAAGCTTCAGACCCATGTAAAACTAATGCTGACACTATGGAGTTTTGGGGGGCTGGGGGCTTTTGTTTGTTTGTTTCTGGTTTTGGATATATTATGTAACTTGGGGTGGCTTATTACATTATGTATCTCATAAGGAGATGCTTAGGTGTTTAATGTTTGAGATTGCTTTTTCTAGATTTGTCATGTAGCTACACAGTAACAAGATTAATTAGAAAATATTATAAGCCACACTGTATTGCTTTTTTTTGAAGTTTGCATTTCTTATAACTATGATTTTTTTAACATGACAACCTTTAAATTGTGATGAGCACATTTCTTATGACTTATTTTTCATTGTGTTTTTCATAAATATAGCTTTTCAAAGATCAGACCTCAGAAATGGGAAGGAAGTTTGGAGACTGATATTTTGATGAATTTGTTGGCTGAAAAACGCTACGTTTGATCAAATGGAGAGAAAACTGAGTATTGTAAAAAATAATGCCTAGAGTAATGTATTTAAATTCTTACTATATAAATTTAACAAATATACCCAGCAAACAATCTGCAGGGAACTTTGTCAAATATTTAACATTTTGCCACCTTAGATATAGGTGCCGCTATTGCAAAACATGTATAAAAGTTAACAATAGCCCATTATTTTGAGAAATAATTGCCAAGCACCTTCTACCTACTTTCTAGCTCGTTCATAAAAATCATCCATCTCTTCCTTCAGTAGAAGACCACACTGGACATGTTTTAAGGAGTTGAAGCTTTTGTATTTAGAAGCCATTGCTTAAAAAATGTACCATAACTGTATTTTGGTGACTGATTAGCAACTCCAAAGTAGCTGAAATGACATTAAAGAAAAGTTATAAAATGAAAATAAGTATGTTTTGAGAAGCATTAATTTGTGCTGTTCATTGCTTTCATGCTCATGAATTTGAAAAACCTAGCAACTTCCAGTGAGTCACCCAGATTTCAGTATAAAATAAGCAAGGTTTAACTGTGCTTGAAGAACTAATTACTTTTGTACTAGAATAAAATTGAAAGAAGAGAACAAAATACCAGTCTGCATGTAATTCTTTTAGTGTTAATTCAGACTTTGCAGTTGTCTAAAAGCTTTGATTTTTCACAGTCAACTCTTTCTACTTGACCCTGAAGAAAAAGTGTAGTCTTGTGTTTCTTGTAGAACATAGCAGGGTAGAGATGAATGCTGCTAATTCATGTCAAGATTGGGTAGGAGGAGAAGTGGGCTTGCTCCTCAGCCATCTTATTTAGATGAATAATTCTACTTCGCTTTTCTCATTGCGGTTTATTTTTCTCTCTAGATCAGAAATATTTAGCAAGAAGCTGAGCAATCTTTACCTTGCAGTCAAGAACAGTTATGAAGGTAAAATATCGGTGTCACGTGCCTCCCCCTCCCCGTGCTCCGAAGCGGCCACAGGCTGAGCTGTCCCTCTCTGTCCCTTGCTGTTCCTCACTGTCCCCTGGGGAACATCCATCACCTCTGCCACCCCCAGCCCCTCCTGCCCACTCCTGCCAGTGCTACATCATCTTCTCCTCTGCACCCCACATCACCTCCTCATCCCCTGCCTGCATTCATGATGTGAATGGCTCATGAAATGTCTATACTGAAGCACTACATGTACAGATAAGGGGTAAACCAGCTGCCCTCTCCAAGCCCATAAATCCACAAGTCTGATAGAATCAGACCTGACTTTTTCTCAGCTTAGCAACTTGCTCCCATCTCTAATTATACATAATAATTCAGTGCAGTCATTGGCATAATTGGCCATCTGTGTACTTTCATACGTGTGAAACAAATACTGGGAAAGGTTACACAAGCTGGTGCTGCTAATGCTCATAGAGAAGTGATGGAGACTAATCTTAAGAGCTGGATTTGAGCTGAAATCTATTTTGGAAATGAAATGTGATTTTTCTTGTTGGCTTTGAGAATTACTAAAGGACCAGAGAGTATGACAGCAGAGCCTGGTGGCAGGTGGAGAAGCAAGCGTGGGACCAGAAGGCTTGCAATTTTTTTCTGGGGAAGAACAATTGTGTTTGTCATACATGTTGCTCGAGTTTTGATATACTCCTGGACAGCTTCCATTATTAATGAAATAAAGGGCAGTTTTCGAAAGTCATCTTCCAAGCTGCCTCTCTGAGAAACCCCAAGAACAGGCTTTACTTCCTATTATATCTTTTTTAGAAAAATTGCTAAAAATGTGAAAATAAGATGGGGAGGGTGAATGTAGAGGGGAGAATCCTCACCTGTATTTCAAAAGGCTTCACTGTAATAAGAAATCACTGCACAAGGCTGCCAGCCTTGGAAAATTTATCATGGAATTGTGATACTTTTCTTGTGAGTTAATACTTGATGAATACAACTAGTGCACAGTCACGTCAGAGCCACATCTCCATTCACAAAACTAGTCATAAGTTCACTTTTGAACAGCAAGCCTTCTCTCAGCAAAAAAAGTCTAATAGAAGAGTCCAGTTTCTCTTTTAACACAAAGAGGAATATTTCTCAGGTATAAGGATAAGAGAGCATGGGCAATTGAGGTGGTTTTCATAGTTCTGCAAAAGGACAAAGATAAATTTTTGAAGAGCTGCTTCTTGGCACCCTCTGTTTGCAGTTTGCTCGTGTGCCTTCCCAGGAGCCCACCTCAACCCTGCCAAAGGTACAGAGGACTTTCCTTCCACCAAGGAAGCTTTCCAAAATGTTATTAAACACCACAGAAAACAGGGTGGCCAGGAGAAAATTGCTAACGTAAAGCAGCATACACACTGGCATCATGCACCCTGCACCAACCAGAGGAGTCTGCTTTATGGTACTGCTTTTATTGTGATCTCTCAAAGCTTATGTATCCATGGTATATCTTCAGATCTCTATATACGTTTAACATACTCTTCCTCTTCTTTGAACTCTGAAGTCTGAAAGGCATTTTGATGGTGAAGTCCAGCCAGTGGGGAGGGTGAGCATGTGCTCACACACACACGTATGAACACACGTGCCCAGCCCCACAGAGAGAAACACGCACCTCAGCAGCACCTACATGGACACAGCACACACAGAGAGCACAGGCGGCCCGATGCTGTTCCTCCTCTCCAACTGATTAGGATTGAAGTCCACTAGTGGAAAGTACATGTGTGCGTGAATATGTAATGTGTGTGTGTATATATATATACTTATATACAAGTATGTCTATAAAAACACAGTATGGATCATTCCAGTAGTGAGTCCCAGATTCCCTGGTGTCTCCAGGTGCTGACACCCAGATGTACCAGATGCGGATGTTCACAATCCTGCTCCTGTTGCTGGTACACCCACCTCTTATCCTCCTCATTCACACATTTCTACTGAGAAGAGAACAGCATTATAAATAGGATTTAATCAGAATATTGGTTAGACTGTGGTGATGAAGCCCAGGGCTCAGTCAGGCAAGTGCACTGACTAGCAACCTGTTTACACATAACCAGCCACTTTTTTCCCCTTTTAACTCTGTTTTCACTTGCTTGTTCCCCTCCAATCCACCTTGATGCCTCCCTTTCCACATCATTGTTCCATACTCTAAATATCCTGTAAATCTCATACATTTCTGCGATCTCTTTAAAACTTCACATAGTAAATTTCATATAATCCCCAAATGCCCTTCCCAGCCTCTGGTAGTGAGCCCTGTGCCCCTGTAGGCAATAACCCCTGGCAGTCTGCAAGGTGTTCTGAGGAGGTAATTTCTTTGGTTATCTCACCTTGGTGGGTTCAACAGCAGACATGATAGGTGAATACTTCTTGGATAGTCTTCAGAGCAGCCAGTTCTGTGTGCGTTGTCTTCCCGGTTTATGGGGTTGCTAGGGCTCCTCTGCTCTGTTGTTCATCTGCTCCTTTCCAGGCCTTTGTGTTGCCGGTGATTAGCGTTTAATCACACAACTCAACGGCCATCTTCTCTGTATGTCCCTGTGCCAGAAAAGCCAAGAGCATCTGATTATGAACTGGATGTGAGGATGATAGCAATCCCATAGTGCTGCAGGAAGAAGTGCTGCAGAACCTGAGAGTGCTGGTCATCTTTTAAAATTCGTTTTGATATTATGCCCAAGTACATGCTGGGGAATATTATACTCCCAGGGGATTATTCTGGGGCAGGCCAGGACCCTGGGCAGGCAGACAAGGCTGAAGGTGCACGGACATGACTGCGATGGCTAGAGACCACCTCCTGTAGCTTAGAGCTACCCCATAGAAGGACATAGTGCTAAAACTACTGTGATGTGCCCAGCACCACGTTGAGTCCCAGGCTATTCTCAGAAAACCCCAGGGATGATGAAAGAAAAGCGCGGAAAAGCACCACTATCTTTCTTGAAGCAGAAGCAGATATACGCATTCTTGAATAAATCTTTTCTATTTGGGTATCACCCCTATATTTGGCTCTGTACTAAGCTGCAGTAAAAACTTTTGCAAATGGAGAGATACCAAACCAGAGCAATTTTTATTCTATGCTGATGTGGAATACTGGGGTATGAAAGCAGATTATTAGTTAGAATTTGTGGGGTGGAAGTGATAATGCCCCTCTCAGGTTATAATAATCAAAAGATGGATCTTGTAAACCAAGATGGATTCCCAGAAGATCTTTTGGAAATAATTTCAAAACTGAGGCCTTTAGTGACTCACTGGAAGTCACATTAGTAACATTGAGAAAAATGGTTATTAACATACTAAACAACTTGGTTTGGGGAGAGTTTTCTTAAGAAGCACTATGGAATTTAATATTTTGAGATCATTGGTTTACCTTAAGCATCTTTTTATCTATGTTGGCATTTTTTTATATATGATTGTATTTATTGCAGTATTTATTTAATCTGTTTTTAACATAATTTTAAACAATATAGGCTCTACATCTTTAACATGAGTATGAGCCATTTGAGGTATCTTTTCTTAAAAAAAACCCCCAGAACTTGACCAACACAGGGGGCATAATGAAAGCACATGGCCTGATTCAGTGTTTGTGGATCTCTGGGTGTCCTTTGGCTCTGGAGAAAATGGCTTTTTGCTGCATGCACAGCAGCTTGTGCTAAGGCTGTGCTTGGCCCGGCTCCTGCAGGAGCACGAGAATCGCCACGCTGGACTGCAAACACATGCTCACACTTGCGAAAGTAGGAAATGACAATTCAGGGCTGTCACCAGCAAGGTAAACTGAGGCCTGATCTCCTCTTCTGCCTGTACTTAGCACAGGGCACTCTGTGAGAGGGGTTCAGCTTGTACTGAAACACCACATCTGGGGGTGCTGATCACTCCCGTTCTCTTGCATGTGTCTTGGCCAGATTCAGCAACACACTGCCTGAGAGGGTCTTTATTCTGCGTTATGCCAAGGTTTTGTGTGCAGTCAGCTTCACTCCAGACTACTCATTACTTTTTCTTTTAACGTCACCTTTCTATTTTAGAATGTTACTTTACATCGCGCCAGCTGGAGGTTTAAATATTTCTCCAGAAACTGGATCAAGAAACCAATGCACCTTGTGATGAATAAATTAAGGCTACAGAGCTGCCACTTTGCCACATGCATTGTCACCTAACTGAACGCTTGTACAGATATACCACCAAAGCTGAGTGAACAGTCAAAACACATGCCTATAAATAATTATGTGAATCCCAAACCACGTTCTGAGTTCATGACACTTTCATATTCATATCTAAATGAAGACAGGCTATTAACTTGCACTCTCAGTCCAGAGGGATATTTCAGCTGGCAATAAATTTCCAGTGGTATATTTGATGATGACAATGAGAGCTTGCAATTTGCCTTCTACTGTGTCCTCTAATCCCAAAGCAAACCCAGAAACGCATGAGTTACTCAACAAACAGAGCCTAGATAACCAGCACTTTGTTACAAAACACTCCTAGGCTCTGCACTTGGGAAACATTCTGCAAACCAATTTGAAAATCATTTTGAATAATGAGCATAGCTGAGGATGTCGCAATCTGCCTGCACACATTTCTCAGAGGAAGAGGTGAAAGGCAACCATTTATACGTGATGGATTAAACAAAGGAAGTGTCAGGATTTAACTTGCTTGGTGATGTGTATCTCCATAATCCCTTAGGTATGTCTTCACTGCTCGTTTTGTGCCCTGACCCTCCTGCCTCAAGTGCAGTTGTAGCCCTTTGCTTTCTCAGCTGTTTCTCCTACTCTTCCATTTACCTACTCATGAGGTGTTTTCACTAGGTTGTACATATGTATGTATAAGCTTGAGGCCAAGAATTGCTTTTCTTTGGGCTGGCTGTTCACCCACCTTGCAGTGAAGTTGCAGGACAAGTCACACAGGTGCTGGAAAACCCCTGCCTGCCTTTGCACAACTCTTTTTGTACCCAGAAGAGCAGTCAAGTTCCTTGGGAAACTGGTATGGAGCAAAAACTCTTTTTACGGCTGTAGAAAGAAGAGCAGAGTGGTCCAAGTGCTATGAAGAACTGCCTTCATGGAGGGGGCACTGTGAGTGTGAGATGTGGAAATTATCTCACTGACACTGGTCTAACCCAGGAGCTCACAACTGGATGGCCTCTTGACCCTGCAGTGAAGATCCCCACAGACACAAGCATTATCTGCTTGAAGACCTTGCCTCTCTGTGCAGAAAGGCCTGTGATAGGCACCTTTGGTGGTTGCACTTTCTGAGCTGGGGAGCCCACCTGACTCCTAATGACTAGCTGAGGTTCCTGGGTGAGAAGCGGTGTCCTCTCCCCTGATGGTCTTCTTCTGAGGCCGGTGGGCAAAGAAGAAGTGGCACTAGCTGGTGACTCAGGTTCCCCGGTCACTGAAGAGTTCTCGGGTGATGCCTTTGTCTCCTCACTGACACAGGTTGCTGTATATGAGCAGGTATCTTAGGTGCCTCATTCGCCTAAACTTCGGTGATGTTCATCTCCAACAGCTCTGTCCCTTCTAATCCACATCAGCCATTTGCCATGCCTTTATATATATATATATATATATATATAGTGGTCTTTGAAAGAAAACAGTGAGATATGAATTCAGAGAAAAAAAAAAATCAAGCAGAAAACCCTTTTGTAACTAACACTCCCACAGAGAGATAAGAACAAAAGAAGAAAGGCCAAGACAAAATATCTGCAAGTGGTACTGGGGAGACGGAGGAGGAGTCACATGCCTACATTTCTATTGCCAAGCAACCAGGAAAAAACCCATATGATATATCACTGGTATAAGGGATTTGGGTTTTTTGATTGTTTTGTTTTGCTTTGCTTTGAATCTAAAGCTTGTAAAGTAGAAATACGTTTACAGGAAACTGTAAAGCTATTATATAGACCTACAGAAGGAATAGCTAGTTTAGGATTTTTTTAAAATATCTCGATGGAATATGTTAACAAAAACCTCTATTTGGCGAAAGAAAATAGATTAATATACGAAGAATGAAAATCATTCAGGAACAGGCAGACAATCCTTTGAGTTAATAACCTACAAAAACATCTACTAATATAATCCAGATTTCTCACCCATCAGTATTGGCAAGTGGCATTCCACCCTGTACAGCTCAGAAAAACCCCAGATTGCAATCCCTTTAAGAGGAAGAGTTGCCTTGTACCAAGATTGTGTCTGACCTCCTCTACTTCTTTCTCTCTGTTTTTCATGAATAGATAGTGCCTGTCAAGAGAACAAATCATCTGTGTACACTCAATAGTAGATGTAGAGGTTTTCTCTGCATAGTGTTGTGTCAGTGCATAATTTGTACAGCATAACATGCTTTATTTATTACTCCTGAAAACCAAGCCCAGAGTGTACATCAATAGGTTTCTTTTGCATATCTGTACCACAGAAGATTAAATGTATTTACTTAGGACATATCTCTTGTCTGAACTATTCAGTCTTTCCGGTGACAAAGACTCCTCAGACAGTATTTACTGGACAGTATTTTCCAGGATCCACAGCCCCTCAGATCTCCTTTTTGTCCAAGAGTGTCACTTGAGTCATCAACTGCAGCTTTGTAATTTCTGCCACAGACACAGGGCAGTTTACATCTCCATCTTTGCAATTGTTATTACGTACTTCATCAGATGAACTTCATTTTCATCCTTTTTTTTCCCCTCAAAGGTCAAATTTTCTATCCGCTTGATTATTTGCACTGCTTGCCTTGAGGGAGGCTACGTCTTTCTTGAAGAGTGGGACCTGTTGCAAGACACAGCTGAGCTGTCCAACTAAGCACCTTTCAAAGCGGAGGAGACAGATTACTCCTTGCTTTTTGCAGCTTATGTGCCTGTTTCACATTCTCAATATGGTGTTTGCCCACTTCTCAACACTGACATTTTTTTCTGATGTTCATCTGTTGTCCATGACCAGCTATTAAATTATATCTTAAGACTGCAGAATGTGAAAGAAGAGCTGACTTCCACAAGGAGTAACCCTCACTGCTTATTTGGAGAACTTGGCACAGTAAGCATGAAGACTTGCAGAGTACATTGTGATCTTGAATGTCAGACATGTGGTAGGAAAGGCAATCAAACAAACAAATGTTCAGCTTTGTTCTGCCTTGGATTATGGTACTTTGAGCTACTAAGGCTACTTTTAATGAAAATATTGAGATCTGATGAGGTAGGTTCAGATATTAACTCGTGTTTCTTCTTTCAATGGGTATTTAAAGGGACATAAAGGCAGAATCAGCGGCAATAGAGGTGGCTTTTCCAGACCTCTTCGAATACAAATCCGCCGAGTGGCTCTGATTTCCGTAAAAGCTGAGAAGTGCTTGCTATTTCTGTTTCACACTCTTCCTGATACTGCCATTTCTTCTGCCTTCTGCTCTCTTCCAAAGCAGCTCCCCAGTTACCTTTGTCTTCACCATGATGTTACCTTCTGACCTTGCTGCTTTTGTGCTCTCCCTCCTGCCCCTGTCCTGCTTCTCCAGTCAAGCGTTTTCATCTCCTCCAAGCCATCCATACTACTGGCTTCGTAGCTCTTCAAGATCTCCCCCAATTTTCCGTCACGCGGCTGTGAGTCCCTCTGCCCAACTCCCACGGCCTTTGAGGCCACAATGTCATCTGCCACACTACCTGCCAGGTCTGACATCTGTATTTCCTTCCTCTGCTCCTGGCCTGGTAGACAGATTCTGGTGAAATCACTCTGTCCGTGCACTTTCCCTTGTCACATATTTATTCTCCTTCAACTCAACAACACTGGGTAGCAACAAGCCAAATATGATGCAAATTGGGTGGCAAGTTCTTTTTCTACAGTACATCATACAACACTGAGATCTTGGGGTGGAAAACAGGAGAGGGATGCTCACCTCTAGCTGTGGCATCGTTCTTAAAAGCCTGAACACTAGAGTAAAGAAGCTGGTTCCCTGCCTACATGGCTCGATGTCTCTGTGAAAATAATTCCAAGCAGTAGTGCTTGCCTACAAGTTATATCCCTGTAAGCAAAGAAAATGCTGCTAGGTGTCAGAAACCTCATGTGTGGGGAGCTGAAACTAAGAACAGAACTGGCCAGCACATGCTATAAATAATGTCTCTGGAAAATAAGAAAAAAAGCTGAAGGACAAACAGCTCAGAAAAATGGTTTTTAATCACTCCTTTTAAGTCCAAAGATGAAAAAGTAAGAAGTTGACAGCTATGCTAGTAAGAAGGATTCAATACTTTGGATGTGTCACAAAAAAGGAAAAAACAAAGGGGCATGGGTGCATGTACAGCACATGCAGTCATTCCCACCCCAGAGGCTGCACATACTCATTCTCTAAGAGGCTGCAGAGGCAGCTTGCCACAGTTAGTTGCCACTCAACAGCTGTGCCCTTCCTGACATAGATTAACTGATTTGGAGCAAGGTCAAGTCTGATACACAAAAAGTCTGATTAATTTGAATTTTATAAAGCAGGGACTGTTAAAAACTTGTTTGTGACAAAACATTGTTATTAATCTCTGTTACGGCGATAGAGGCAGGGTTAGGAAGAGATTGTGCAGTCTAGAAGTATACCAAGACTCTTCTGAAGAACGGAGAAGCGGTGAAAAAGATTTATAAGGGTATGACTATGGGACATACAAGTCATGAAATGTACACCATAAATTGTGTACTTTCCTCAGATAGGTTTCAGGCAGGGCATACTCAATAACCCCCAATCAGCAGCTAGACAATAAAATTGGAAAAATGTTGTCTTGAGATCTTTGCCAGACAACGGATTGTACTCAAACTTATATAGCCTGTATAATTGTTGCTTTGCACATCCGAAGCCCAAACTGCCAAACAGACAGCATGGTGACTTGGATGAGAGTATGTATAACACAAGTTTGCAATACGGATGTTTTTGCACTGGAAGTCTTAATTAAAATAACTGCCTGATGAACAGTACACAGTATTCCAATAATTTAGTGGTATGTATTCTCAAGACTTTTGGGAAGAGAAAAAAAAAATATCCTTAACCAGGTCATGTCTCATTTTCCTGTTGTTGGAAGCAAAAAACATATGCTTAAAATTTAGGAAATGACTAATGGAGTTACTGCAAATTTTTGGCACTGGTGGTTTTCCTATGATTAATGACTTTACTGCTTTTCCACCTATGGTATCACAAATTAATATCACAAAGAGAAAACATAAAAAATAAATCCCTATAGGAGAATTAACAAGCAAATTAAAACAACATACTATTAACATACCAAAAGCAGTTTTGCACAGGCCATCTCAAATCTGTCCAGGATTATTAGCTAAAATGCAGTACCACACAAATGTGGATCTATGGTGACTGCCCTCGTGCCTTCATGCAGCACTTTGAACAAATGAACCCTCCTTAAATCAGGAGCATAGAGCAGGGATAGCTCACCGGGGCAGCAGTACTCTGTGAATTACCCCACTCAACATTAATCTGGGTAGAGGAGAATTTCCCTGAGGGTTTTTTTTTTTTTTCTGTTATTTTGTTGCTGTCAACAAACTATCAGTCCAGATTTGAGGCACGTGTGATAATACTTACTTTTATTTAACTCATTTCTTCTGTCTAGCCTGAGCAGTAGCTTGATTCTTTCTTTATGTACACAGAAAGACACTATTTTCCTCCCCTTCCTGTCTTTTCGAACTGCTTTATTTTGCAGCTGGAAAAAAACCACAACTTTTTGGCCATGTTAGGCCCTCTGCTTTCTCTCTTTAATCAGATTGCTCCTGAAGTTTCATCACTCTTGCCAGCCAGACTCTAGATGCTTTGAGCAGTATCATTGGCATGCAACCATCTTTCAAGTGCTTCACAAATATTTTCATTCATTTTTTTTTGTCTTTCCTCCGTTTTTTGCAGTGCTTCCTAATCCACAGCTTCATTTTATGGCCAAGACTTCAAATAATGAAAGGCAAACAAGGCATGGCTGTTACAGCAATTAAACACAAAAATGACCGATTTGCTCACTCTCCCTTTGCGAATGTGTTTCAGAAAATGCTTTATCTATCCACAGGCAAAGAAGGCACTTGCAGTTCTCTGTATTTCTATTTTTACCTTAAAGTGGGTTTTTTTGTTCAAAGAAAATGTATCTGGTCTTTTACAACTGTGAAAAATTAAGTTCCCTCCAATAAAATGACAGTACCTTTCACAAAATCAGGTAACACATTTGAGGTGAACGTTTCAAAGAACAGAAAGCATCTCTGGAGCCACAGGTATAATACAGATCTAAGCGTTTGGAATTAGAAAGTGTTTCATGTTACCTGCATATATACGAGGAAAATTACTTTATCAGGCACTGTGCAACAACAGACAAAGGTACCAATCTGTGGTCTTTCTGCACAGTCTCCCTGGTCTTAGTTTTTAATACAATTAGCGTGTTTCCATCAGAGGGCTCCCATGCTGGCATATGTAAGACAGCTAGGATTTGCATTTCAGTTCACAGCTACACTGGTGAAAGCAAGGGGGTTTGCACCTTCTTGCGTTAGCCCATTTGGGATCTCCTCTGTGCTTTGTAGGTTGATGGATATCGTTTGCCAAGACACAAATTTGTCAGTCAGGAACTTCTTCAGCACCCATAGAATGTTTCTCCATTAACATTTCTTTTTTAAAGTATGAATAATTGCTACAATATTAGCCAAAATCTATGTTTTTACTTTTCTGAGAAGCTGTAATACCGCAGAAACCATAGTAATGATGCAGTTCGGAAATGTAAGTATCTCTATAAGAGATACTATAAGAGCAGCTGCCTCATGAAGCTGCCCAGCTTCAGGTAACATTAGACAGAAGGACACCTTCATTTCTGTTTGACTTACACAGTCAGGCACTCCAGCTATTCATCACCTCTTGAACCAATTTTTTCATGTGTTCCAGTTTTTCTTTTTATCCTACTTTTGACTAAATTAAAAGCATCTGCTCAATTCTTTGCCCACAGCAGGCTGTTTGCTGTGTAGTTTTGGTCTGTTGACAATTTTGTGTAACAGCATGGGAGTACAGAGAAGCAGTCCTGTGAAAATTGTATATGACCTACACAGTGAAGTTTTTAGACTATAAGTTTTTCCTTGATGAATGTAGTCTTGGTCTAACTGGAGGTTGTGGCTGGGGGGAAACCAGGGAAGCACTGAGCAAGCTGTTGAGAGCCAGCCCTTGAGTGAAGAGGGAGGAGGCCATTTATACCACGTATTGGAGGTCCTGCCCAAAGCCAGAGAGCTGGAATGAAAACTTCAGAGAACCCCTCTACGGTCAATAATCAGCAATAACACAAAAAAAGGAGGGGCTGAGGTTTGCCAGGTTAGGGAGAGAAACACAGGGAGGCTGTATAAGAGTGCTTTGAGGCCATCCTGAGCTGCAGTCGAGAGAGGAAAGTATATATAGCCTGTTTCAAGACCTGTTTTCTCAAGAAATAGTATTTGGAGACAGTTGGCTGGTTTTGATCGCTCTTGTAATTACACCTGGAGGGAACAGAATTGCAGGCGCTGAAAATAACTCAGCCCTGCCAAGGTAATCACTGTTAGTGCTGCTCTGTGGGTTAGTTCATCAGGTGACTCTGCTTGAAGGTACGTGATGGTGAGAGGGGTAAGCTCTAAAGAGAGCTGGGCTCAGAGGTTAGTCTGTAATACCTGCTGGGTAGGCCAGATCATGATGCCGTCCTGTGCATCCCTATCATGGCAGCATGAAAACCTGCAGTTTGATGGTCAGAATTCCCAGAGACTACACGTAAATTTTCTTTACATGCCAGGACTGACACACAGTGAAAAGCCTGGCATGCTTCCTGACCTGTCTTGGCATGTCAGGAGGGCTTCTGCACATTGGGCAGCCTGCACATCTCATCCACCACTGTAGTAGGTGATGTCAGTATCCATCCAAGTGACAGCATCACGTGGCAGGGTAGGAAGTATTGAGGTTGCTACCAGCCTATCTGCCTCTAGATAGGTATTAGGTGTGCACTGTGGCTTGATGTTTACCTGAGTTTTCTCATTCAGAACCATCAAGCCTGTGTCCATCCACTCATTTGCATCACAATGATGTTTCATCAACACAAGATAGTTTCTTCTTGTTACCCAGGAAGGAAAGGAGACATCCCCAAAGTGTACTGAGATGGACAATGAAAGGCCTTTCCAGGAAAGCCTCTGAGTGAGTCTCCTGCTCATGATGAGCCATGTGGAACTCCAGTGAGGCAGCCCTGGGCATGTGCCACAACCAAGGTCATCTGTGGTATCTCCACACCGCAGGGACCAATGTGGCTGAATCTGTGCTAACAATTATGGAAACAAATCCCTCCTTTTCCTTCTTCTCTGGTGTCATGTAGCTCATCTTGGTAAAAAGTTGGTGCCCAGATGGGATGGAGATTTGTTAGAACTGGTGCTAAGTAGGGATTGGCCTGTTTTTGAAAAAGTTAGAGGAATAGAAAGTATGACTGACCTGATAATCGCAATAGATACTTCTTGTTAAAGGGCTTCTCCCGTAGATATTTAGTAGCATTTTGACTAAGCCAATAGGCTGTGCAATTGCAATAATTTGCCTGCCTCAGTGCCTGGGAGCAGCAGATTCCCACTAGAGTGGAACTCTGACTGACTTGCTTCCCCTTGCAGAATTGAGTTCCATCAGAGGCAAGCACCTTCTGAAACTGTCAGCTTTGAGGGAGAAATATTCAGGACTATTTCTCAGAACAAAGCATTTCAATTCAAGATGAACTTTTAGATAACTTCAAAAATATAATAATATTAACATATTGTTCCTGCAGAGTGCTGTATCTGCTTACCAAAATACAAGTTTTAAGAAGCTGAAATTGAGGCAGAACACTGTTCCACTGCAAAGATTAATGTTTTTTTTATAGATTTCCTTCAGGGAAGATTTCAAACTTTTTGAAGGGAGGAAGTGTTTCTAATTCAAAAAAAAATAAATAAATAAAGTTTCAGGATTTCAATTTTCTCCATGTGTCAGGCTTCCCAGTCTTGCAAGAACATGTATCTCGGATGGGGAAGCACAAAAATGCACTTATTCTTAAACAGAATAGGATCCACAAGATAGTCCTTTTCTGATGTAGCTGCTTGATATTGCACAAGAAAGATAGCTGGCATGACTCTGCTTTACTGGCTATCTAGGGGTTCATCTTCTCACTAATTCCCTGTTGAGCTACATCTGACAAAGCAGATCTGCATGCAACCTGTCATGACTGTTGGACCAAAAATAATCTTAAGGATGAAGAATGGCATGAATGAGAGCATCTTGGTCCATGAAGTGCGGCAGCCTGAGTAGTACATGTATCTTGCATTGCCAACTAGAACTGATCTCAGGTTCCCCTAAGGATCACAAAGATAAAGGTATATCTGATTCCTTTATGTCAAGCAACGAATAGCAAAGCACAACATCCAAGTCAATATTTTTAAGCCCAAGACAACTATGTCATGTTAAACAAGGAAAAATGTACCTGCCTGAGCTACCAAATGACACCACAGATATTGAAGTGTAAGCCTGATGAAGCTTTTCTCTGGAAAGTTTTGCACTTCCAGCCACTCTAAAGAAAATAATTCAGAAAGGTGTTCTCAGAAAAGAAATAAGCTGCAGGTCCTTGTTTTGTCTCTGTCAAGGTGGTATACACACAGTGACACTATCTACGTAATGGTTATCAAGCACAAAATACAGCTCCATAAGTCTTTGTTCAAAAACCAGGTTGGACTAAGAGCAATCCCTTCAATAACATTTCATTTATTTTACAGTCAGGATGTTGTTTGAGCAGGAGGCTCCAATTAATGACTACATTAATAGGCTTAGCACAAACAGGGTACGTGTACTATCCTCTCCATTTGCAGAGCATCTGGTAACAAAATTAACTGACCTTCTGTTATTCCTATGCATTGTCAGTGAGCACAGTACCAGTCTGTCACTTCCCTTATTCCTGCTGAAAGCCAGACAGACCTACTTATTTGTAGTCATAAGATTTTATTTAGAAGGAAAGAGGTGACACTAAGATGACATTCTCAGTATTCAGTACCTGATCATCAGATTTCTTCGAACTTCCAATTAATTTTAATGTACAAAAGATTATCAAAGCTTAGAAAGAACATAATAAATGTCAAGACTAATTTTTTAATCTTTGCAGATGCCTCTTTCAAGCAGAAATATGGCATGAGAAGGCATTGTTCTTTCGTGAAAATCTCAGATTGTTTCTCACCACCAAGTGCAGAATAAAGTAGACTAGTTCTGTAGCTATTCTTAAAGCAATGTCCTCAACTAAAATTTTAACCAAAACAACAAACATTTCGTAGAACAAACACTTTCACTGCAAGTCACTTTGAAGAGTGAAGTCCTGGCTCCATTGAAATACCTTGCGGGAAATCATCAAATAGGTTTTCTTATGATTCTTATTTACTAATATATGTGTATATCAATCAGGTAAACAAATGATCTCCAGTCACTCTAGCCACGTAAAACCATTGAGTAACTGGAGATCTAATTTCCACTAGAGCTGATAAAAGGCATTACTGTGAAAAAGAACAATAAAGCATACCTGGCTTCCAGCAACTGTATTAAAATGCATCACTGACATGTCTACAGGGCAGGTAGCATCCACACACTTGTTCTTGGGAGCACCAGACAAACTCAGAGCTTCAGTCTCCAGCCCAAGACACAGAAAAAGCTGAGGTATCACTGGAAAAAGCTTATTTGAGCACATACAACAGTCATAAAATATTTCCAAGTGCAGATTAAACTTTCAAAGCTTAGTTGTTCACCATTTGCAGTCATGTCACTTTGTAGCTGTCAAAAAGAATCTGTTTCTGTTATTTCTGGAAGACAAGCAAATCTGGACTGTTAACTGTTGTGTTCAGCTGGCCTTCAGATGTCAACTTTTCATTTGTCCCAAACATTGCTTATTTGTTTAAATTGTTTCCTGCAAGAAAAAATATATGTACACCCATCACTTTCACTGAAATACAGGCCCTCAATTTGACCCTCAATCTCCTTCCAGTGATACTAGCAGGGATCAGTTTTTCCTCAGCTCTTCTGTATGCAACTTGTTTGCCTCAGTGTGGAACTGGTAAACCTGAGAAAAGAGTGAAACCTCTGTTCAGGTGAGAGTTTTCTGGATCAGAATTGTTCCTTCAGTCCTGTTGCTAAAATCAGAATGTAACATCTTCCAAAATTTTGGTTAAATAATGGTGAGTTTTTAAGAAATCTATTTTGCATACCTCTAGATTTCTGAGTCTTTAGGTTCCAGCTATGTCATATTTTCAAAGTTGCTGGTTTGCTGGTTTACTGTAAAAAAACATTTAGGTCCATCTTTTTTTTTTTTTTTAAATTTCCATTTTTCTTATTTTTGTTTCTTCTAGTCTTATTCCCTCTTAAATAGGAAAAGTATGAGTTTCATACATTTTCTTAGTTTAAGCATCTGATATTTTTAGTAAGATGTCTACAGTGTGAAACTCTTAACAAAATAGTAGCAGACAGCCCTACTATTAGTGACAGTAAGGAAGGCATGAATACCAAACCAACATCAGAAGGAATGCTGGGGGAAGAGGAAATTGGGAAGGTCAAATTGTAAGAGGCAGTAGCAGCATCAGATCCCAGTTCCAGAAACAGAAATTGCAATTATTTTAAAGATCCTCAGGGCCTTTCTCTGAGGCCAAATGGCACAGAAGAGTCTGCATCCGTATTATTAGATTCTTTTACTCTCCAAAACAGGGTAGTAATATGCATATTGTATATTGCAGATAGTGCCTGCTAGTTCCTGAACCATACCTAGGAGATCTTCGAAATCCTTGAATTGTTTGTGTGTTGCAGTTCACTCAGGCCAACCTGTGCAAGGGATTGCTCTAAAGAATTAGCAACAAAGACAGACAAGTTTCTGGGTCCACCTCATTTATTGACATTGATGTAGCAGAATTTCTGGGGCAAAGGAGTTATCTGGGGGCAATGATCATATTCCTGTCTCTGTTTACTAACACATGTCCACCTATCTTAGACTAGGTGAGGAGACAAGTGACAGATGAGGGGATGTTTAGTGCTTAATACCAAGTCTGGAACCCTGATGTGCACGAAATTCTTTCAGAGGATCATTTCAAGTTAAAAATGGAAGGTACAAGGTCTCTGATATCCTCTGCTTCCATATCAACATGATTATCTGCCACTAAGGTTGAGTCCATCTAATCAGCAAGCAGCGACACAGCCATGACAGCTGTGTTTTCACAGATGGACTGACAAATGACTTTTAAGAAACTTGCCAGATATTGCAGGAAGGTTTCACATTCGCACCACAGCACGGTAGTAAAAAACAATGAGGTTTGGAAAAAGACTCTCACAGTGGCAGGAGAAGGGACACAATGGAGGCTGCTGCCCTGACTGGAGGAGTGAGGCTCTGGTTATGTGATACAGCAGTTTTGGAGTAATTTGGGGGTGGTTTTATAGCGCAAGCTGTTGCCTGAGTGTGATGGGGAGGCAGCCACCACGGCAGGAACTGAGCAGCAGGCAGGACGAGGGTCCCTGGAGCTGCCATGGCTGCTGAGCACTCAGTGCTGTGAAACCACAGCCGAAGCTTGATGGAGGCCAGAGACCGCTGCAGTGACCCCAGCTGCACAGGCAAAGAAAGAGTGGAAAAGTCTGCTTATACCGAAGGATACACAGTCAGAAAGTGTGCAAAACCAACGTCTTGATGCAAAGCACAAGCTGTACAACTGCTTCCCCTGGCTTGGAGAGCACATAGGAAACAGGACAAAACTTGGCTAACCAGAGGCTGTGCTGGCTGCAGTCCTTGCCAGCAGCCATCCAAACAAGTCCTCCTGCCTGTCTCAGTCAGTGGAGGTTCGCCTCTGCCCTCTCTCTCCATGGCCACCCTCTTCGTGTCACCCTTTCCCTCCCTTGCCAGCATGCCAGCTGTTTGCCTGACCTGCACGCACAGCTGCTCAACATCAGTCAGCAAGTCTTTCATGAGCCTCTTTGATGTCTCCTGCTTTGTGCTGGTAGTCTGTACCTTTTAATGCAATCTGCATTCATTCAACTGCTCGTCTCATCTCCCTCCTAGTCCTCTGGAGAAAATGGAACTGTGCTACAGAAGGGCTAGAAAACGTGAGCCTGGACATTGTGAAATGGCCCTGGAAACGAACAAACCTCTTTGCAGCTCTGGCAACATCCTTCTAGAATCACAAGCAAGACAAAGGACTATTCCACAAAACCTGGCAATTAAGTGGCTTTGAGAATGGTTACAGACAGATAAAACTGATCATTCCCCTCAATTCATTACTCAGAGTACTGTGTCCAGTTTTAGCCTCCTGCATACAGGAGAGATGCTCACAAGCTGAAGCAAGTTCAGTGGCTGGAGAACATGTGTGGGGAGAGGCTTAGGGATGTGGGCTTGCTCGACTGCAGAGAAGAAGGTTAAGGAGAGGGTTAAGGAGGGATCTTACTGCTGTTTTCAACTAAAAGGGAGAGCAAAGTTCTCAGAGATGCACAGCAAAGGAAGGGAAGCCTCAATCACGTGTTGGAGGATGGTCTATTCTGACTATCTGTATGGAAAAACATCCTCACACTGAGAACAGGTAAGAACTGAGTCATGCTGCTTCAAGAGATAGTGGAATTTTCACCCTTGGAGGTGAGGAAGACCGTAAGCAACTTCTGTAACTTCAAGTTGGTCCCGCATTGAGGAGCAGTTCAGACTAGGTGACCTCTGAGGTCCCTTCTAGCCTAAATTATTCTGTGACTCTAAGCACAACCTGCTTGGCAGGTCTCCAGTCTCCACTCTGCAGATACCAAGATCTTGGTCACTTTTTGGAGCTGTGCCACCATTCCCCTTGCCTGCGCACACCAGCCTTTCTCTAGCTAATTTAAAGCCACCACTCCCACACGCTTCCAAATCTGAGACCCACATTCAGCAGAAAGAAATCCCTTCTACCTTCAAATCCAGGGTGCAGGTCAACAGCCTCAGGGCCACATGAAGCTGCCACCATAGGCTTGATAGCAGGCTGCTCTGTCTCTGCCAGTAACTGGAGAAGACCAGGTGTGCACAGCAGCAGAGAAGAAGCTAATTTAAAGCATTCAGCGGAGGTGACTCAGCTGGGAAGCTTGCCTCCCTGCCTTCCCTGTGTGTGCAGTGAAGGACAGCAGGGACCTCTGTGACAGCTAGGAGGAAACATGGGGTAAGGATGTTCCTACCTGAGGCATATTGGCTGTGTGCTTGGGGTTACGGGGACTGATTCAAAGCTTGGTGTGTCCCAGCTGGCAGCTGGAGAGCAGCACTGCAATCGTGCCCCTTCCCTTCAACATAGCTTCCTCTGCAAGGACAGACCCCAAATGCTTGTGTGCACCATGGCTTGTCAGTGTGCCAGCAAGTGGTTCCTGACCATGGCTTGAAGACATTTCGGAGGGCAGGCAGCAGCAGAAGATGCCTGGCCTGAGACTGCAGCTGCTTTCAAAATCTACAGCACAGACTAAGCATGTCAAAAAGTGTGAAGGTTATCTTAAGAGGTGAAGAAACAGATGTTATCTGCAGTGATGAGATTTTTTTTAGCGAATTTTTATTAATTAGTGTTTGCTTCAGACTTCAAATGCTAGAACAGAAGAAAGAAGAGAAGGATAAAAGCAGAAAAATCACAGGTTAATAAGCAAATCAAATAAGCAAATACATGAAAGAGTGGGGTGGGTGGCCGGCAGAGATAGAAAAATAAGTTACGTTACCCATACCAGCCCCTTCAAGCAGGTTCTTGCATTACATTAATCCCTGTAGGCTTTTACCAGCCAGCATTTGAACTCCCCCAGTGATAACGATACACCATCTCACTTGGCAGCCTTACCCTGCCTCGCTGTTCTCCCAGATCAGCCCCAAAACGGGTTTTGGAAGGGTAAATGCTGTCAGGGGCAGCAGCGCTGCCCAGCCCTGCACACAGGTGGGTGATGCAGCTCTCCAGGGGCCGGTGTGCAGCCACATGCCACCCACGCTTCTCCCCGCACCGCAGCGGAAACAAACAGCACCCTCAGCTCCTTCCCAAAAGAGCTGCGTGCCTGCACACCGTGCCATGTAGCTCGAGGTGGGGGTAGGTGCCAGCAGCTCCCGTGTTGTACTCAGGAAAGGCAGAGGCAGAAAAACCACAGGTCATCATCAGAAGAGCCCCGCTGCTCTCCCACACCTCGTGGGAGCTGCACTGTGGTACCCCAGGGACATTTTAGGATGCTTTTGTGGAGGTGGTTTCTACACTTTAATTCATATCAGTCTGGTGCATGGCAGTCTCCTTCTATGAGCTGGCAATCATTCACCTTTTCGAGGAGCAGTCAGATCCTCAGAGAGCAGTATGTTTTTGCGCTGCCAGCTATTGTTGTTATTACTTAGTATTTTAATTGTTAGTGTGATGCTTTAAGCTGATGAAAGTGGGATTTCCAAATAAAACCTGCAAACAGTGAATACGTTGAAAAGTATGTTGTAGAAAAATGAATCCCACTTCAAAGGCCTTACTCCAGATTAATACTGCTATAGCTGAGAGCAGAATTTAGTCCCATGTTATTATCTCTGAAGGAAGATTAAGGCTTAAGATGCAATTAGTTTCAGTTTAGTGAAAAGGGCAGGATAAAACAAGTATGCTTCCAGTAGAGTATTTTCCACGGGAGACCAAGGAACCAAAGAGCTTTTTGTTGTCTGAATTATACGTCTCAAAGTTTTGTCTTAACCTTTAACAAACCCATCATTAGACAAACAATGCTTTTGCATTGCAGATTTTCTTGTATATATACTGAAATAATTACCTCTGTGAAATTCCTGGTTTAAACACAAGAATATTGGTATGAAAAGGTTTTCCAGAATAAAGTCTATTCCCTTCCTGTTTCAGAATACACTTTACTTATATAAGCACACTGATACTAGGTATAAACGCTTTTCCCCAGATACAGCTAATGCAATTCAAATCTTTATAAGAAATAGAGCCTAGCTATTTTGCTAGTTCTGTGTATCCCCTCAGTCAGCATGAGGAGGAGGAAGTATATGAGTCACTAGAAATGTGGTTTTCACTCTCCAAAAAGTTAGATTAAGGAGGCCTAAAAAGTGTACTTAGTTTCAATACAGTGCTGTATTCTGGCCCAGCACTTAATTCAATTCCGTTCTTTAAACTCCAGCAGTTTTCTAATGCCTTAAAGCCAGAATGAATCAGATGCATTCTTTGTTCTTTTTCTGCTAGAACTGATCATTTCACAGTGGTCAGTTCCTCTTTCTCCTTTGTGTCAGATCAAAATCAGGGAAAATCTTGAAATGTAAGAAAGATATTATTTGTTTTTGCTGATATGGACTGTACATTGCTTTGGGCAGGGACAGGTACACACTATAGGGTTGCTAAATTTTTCAGCACTGAGTAATGAGGTATTTATCTGGGATCTCTACACATTACTGTAGTCCACGTGTTATGCAATAAATGTATGGTTTGCAAGTCATTCTGGAGTATATATATTCTTCCTTTCTGAGTACCAAACTCAATGGAATGGGCTAAGAAGAAAGTAGAAATGCTGAAAAGAAAAAAGAAAGGACATTTTGAGAAAGTTTCTGCTGAGTCATAGTAAATACAATAAACTTTATTGCATGCAGTAAATTATGCTTAAAAATAACTTCTTCCAGGCACTGTATTTTGAGAACAAACTTTGGGCTTACTAACACAATAAGTGGTTGAGAGTAGCAAAAGCAATAAGGAAGAGAAGTCTTTATCCAAAAAATGTTCACAGTTCGAAATCCAGGCCCTAACTGCTATAGAGACCAGAGCTTCCCTTCAAGACTGTCAAGTCTCCAAGGTCCCTAATTTCTGAAAGATAAAATGCCCTCCCACTGCCTTATGGAGAGCATGCAGATTGTTTTCTGAAGAAAACATTTGAAAAAAAATATTTCCTTTCTTTTCATTTGGCCCCACTGATGCCACAATTATGTGTGTGTCCCCAGGCTGTCTGGGAGGAGAGCTCACAGTCCATGTGCTGTAGTGGGTTAAGGAGCTCTGCAACTCTTTCCTTGGTGAATGACCAGGAAAATTGCCTGTCTTTCTGGGTATGTTGGCAAAGAAAAGAAATACTCCAGAAAGTTATCAGCGCTTGTATGATTTAGTTTACATCTCCGTTTCAAAGCGTGCAGTCGTCACCAGCTGAAAGTGGCAGCCAGTTCCAGCCCATCCCTGGAGAATGGAAGATCAGCCTAGTTTGAGATCAGTGTCAAGCTTAAGTTCTTTGATTTTTGGCATGTGTGACAGAGATTCCAGTATGTCAGTGCAAATCTGAGATGATACATCCAGCAAAGACATCAGATTTTGAGAATACTATATTAACTACAACTTTTTCCTCTACCAATATAATTTATTTTGTTCTGTGGCCCGTATTTTTTCTTTGTACTAAAAATAGGGTAAATAAAACTTCTGACTGTTTTAGAAAATGAAAATCACTTTTCCATATACTAAATGATCAGGCATGCCCTTTACTGTATGGGATTTAAATTATGTGAAAATATTAATTCTCAATTATAATTTGTCAGCTCTCTCAAACACATTGACGGTTTCTATTTAGCTCTGTTTAAAAAAATAATCCTTTGCATAATGAAGTAGGAAATAGGAAAAAGCAAAGTAATCATTCAGACCTCTTGAGAACTTTGCAAACCATCATTTATCGCTATCATGGATGTAATTTGTCTGAGAGTCTAAAAAGTAGAAGTATTTATAGTATTAGAATAGTTTGAAAGCAGAACTAGTGGTTGTGTCAGATATCCAAAGACAGAACTTGGAGAACCAGGAGCAGCTGTCAGCCAAAGGCTTTCACAGAGCTCAGATTTCTTGAATGACATACACAGCGGAATATCTTTGTACAAAATCTAGAGACTTAGCTGTTCACAGTCCTTCATAAATTCTGTTATTTATTTATTAGTTACATTTGGTGCAGCTGTACCTAACGACTGACTTGGGACCCCATTTGGATGCAGAAGAATACATAAGATCTGCCTTGAAGAGTCTTAAAAGTGAAATAGATGTAGGGAAAGCATGTAATGTGAAAATCAACAAGGTAATGCTTCAATGTCATTTAGTTCTCTTTAAGCACTTTCAAGTGGATTGCACAACAGAGTAACAAGTAAATGGAAAGAAAAAGGTGATGTTCTGGGTGGAAAAGGGCAGAGGGGGTGCAGCTGTGGATTGAAATTGATGCACAAAGTTGTGAGGAGAATGGCAGAGTTAGGCAGGCAAAGAAGAGAACAGAGGAGGTCTGTGAAGGCACAGAGTGCTCCTTGTCGTGGTGCAGGGGGTCAGTGACCCAGCGCAGGTGCCGTGAGTCCCCTGCATGGACACAGGCACCAGGTCACCAGGCTGGTTGCCCCAAGGGACGTGCCCTTTGCTGGCCTCATGTCTCTCTCCTCAGCCTCCTGTGCCTGGCAGGGAGAAGCCTTCAACCAGATGTAGGCTGGGAGGAGCACTGGGCCCCGTGGAGGTACCGGGACTTCTCCAGCAGTCCCACCTCTGCCCCATATCCCTGCCAAAATCATCCTTTGGCTTGCTCCCCTCCATGGTCTTCCCGTGTTGTAGCATGCCATAAGAGAAGGGTAGCACCAGTGGAGCTTGAATTCCCACTGACAGATTTCTTGATGCAGGCAGGTGCTGGGGGGCAAGTGCACCAGCTCTTGCTTTGGCAGCCTTTGTAGATGCACCGGCCACCCGGACTGCTTGTACACAACGTGAAATGAACTTTCCTCTGGGCACAGCGAAGGAGGACACGTAGCAAAATCCTATTAAGATTGACTGGTTACTGAGACTACTGTAGATTTTTCTTGGGTCTTGTAACTAAATGGTCAGTTTTATAGGTGGCTTCATGGGACACAGATGCAAGTTATCAGTGTTAGCAGGATATGATACAATTTTCTCCAGAAAGAAAACTAAAACCTTGTAAAATTTGAAGCAGCCTCTGTGCCTTAGCTCAGGTTTAGTATATTGCCTACTACTACAGAAGCCCCTCTCATGGTCTGGGACCATCTTGCAAGACAAGTGAGAAATATTATAGATACAAATTCATTTTAGAGTTGGATGTGGTAAGGATCAGGAAAAAAAAAAAAGCATCTTGATTAAAACATAACTCTAAGGAAAATTCAAGCTTGTATAGCCTATATGCATTTGTGTCAGCCCGGCAATCTGAAAAATGCCCAAGTGTTATTTTTTGAAAGACAGAATAGTATAACGACAATCCAGATTTAAATTCAAACATGGCCCTAGGTCTATACCTGTAACACTCATTTATGATGAACCTGGGAGAATATTGTATTAATGAATGCAGCTTATACACTACCGGAATAAATGATGTGCCACAGATGGAGAGATCATGGAGGGATCAGCTTGAGACGCATATATTTTTCTGATACATTAAGCCAAGGGACTGACTACAGCTCAGTTTCTCATGCTGAGGTATTTTTTACATTTTTTTCCTTAGGCTAGCTTGTAAAGACAGAATAAATTGTCCTTGACATTGGTAAATGTATTTCTTCTGTCAGCCCGTGCCCCTTCCCTCTCTATGCAATACCCCATGGAAACAGTGCATGGGGGGAGCTGTGCTTAGTATTCTGCAGCACTGAGTGCCTGAGAGCTCTGAAATGGGAAGCTCTCCCCTCCAACAAATTACTGCAGGGAAAACAGACCATGCTTGCTTTCAGCCTACAAATATTTGCCTTTGTGAAGTGTAATGCAGTTTGGGAAAATAATGTCATTTTCATATGAATCTGGATTTCTTATATTAGTCAGCAGTGAAGAAAGATGAAGAGCTGAACCATCCGGATTATTCTAGAAAATAACATATTCCCTGGATTAAATTTGTCTGTATGTGTATGTGATGTTCTTTGTACATGTACGCAACTGTGTATGTGTACGTTAGACAGCTTGTTACACCAAGAAGCAAAGATCCTCCTCCAGCACCTAGTGATGCTATCTTCAGTCCAGCCCTCCTCCTCCCACACCTGCTTTGCTTAAAGAGCTCATTTGAAATAAAGATTGTGCATAGGCCTGATGCTGGGCCTTTGCAAATGTAAATCCATTTCAAAAATTTCTTAATCTGTCACACAGGTCTCTTTTGAAAAAATGCCTGTCAAAGTCTCCTTTGTGATCCTGCTTCATAAGAACTTAAATGTTTAGGCTGATGGTGCTCTAAGACCCCTGCCTGTCATGCTGACAAATACAGTTGTGGTGTTAGGATTTCTCTGCCTGTCTGGATTAGTCTGCTGTCTGTAGCCTTCTACTTCTATCACATGCTTTTTTTGCTTTGCTTTGTTTGGTGAATTATACAGCTCTTCAGACAAAGGAATGTTGGTCCTTATGCATTAAGATAATGCAAATAAAAAAATAACAATAGAAAAGTGATAATGCACTCAAACAGGATGAGAAATGACCAGCAAAGCCTGGAGGAATTAAACTAAATTAAATCAGACAGACAGACAAGAAAGAAACTCAGAAAAGATACCCTGCTTTTTGTTTTTCAAAGAAAAAGAATGTAATCTGGTTTCTTTTTGAAGAATAACAGGATTTTCACAAGGACCTTTTTGAGTAATTTAGACACACTCAGGTACCAGAACTCAATTATTTTTCTTTTCTTTTGAAGTAAACACTATGGCAACAAATGGGAGATTCCTAAACAGCTGCCTACAGTGATGGTTTCACGTACTCAGGCTCTTTGCACCTGGAGAAACTTTTGAATTCAGATGAGATTAGACCACTTGCAAAATATAAGATGCCTGAAATGCAGAGGCTAGGCATTCTTTGCTCACAAAAACCACATTGTGCTGAAATGCCACACGTATAGCTGAGCTGGTCTGCACCGTGGTCCAGCTTACAATGCCAAATAGCAGCCAAAAAGGCTGAAATGCTGCCCTGCCTTTGCATCCTCCCGCTCCCTGTTACCCCAGCCAGCGCACGGGCGGTACGCAAAGGGCAGCGCACGGTTCAGCTTCCCTTAATTTCAAACCCACTAAAAATAAATCCATTGATAAAAAGGCAAGCCGGAGCTGGCAGCTGGTGCTCTGCAGCAAGCACGGGTAGGGCAGAGCCTGCGGAAAGCGCAGAGGCGTCAGTCGGTGGGATGCTTCTCGCTGGGGGTACCGAGTCCCCAAAGAAAGACAACTGCCAGAATGTGGAGATTGACACTGCATATTTGCAGTACGTCATCAGACTGTGTGGAAAGCGAGACCCAAACTCTGCTCCACTTAACCCAAAACACGGCATGTAAGATGCCTCTGCAAGCTCCGTTTCCATGGAAATGAACGTTAGCGTTAGCTTCCCTCAGTAAAATGAATCTATTAGACCGAGTTCAGTGAAACAGGTATTTTATCCCATTTCGCTCGGAGAGAAGATGAGGATTAGCTTGAAATCTGCACACGGCATTATGAGACCATGATTCGATTATTCTTCCAGGGGTTTATAAGATGGGGAACTACTAGGCTGTATTACATAGGGAGAACAATACTCATTTATGCTGAGACTGACTCAGATGCATAACTCTGCCAAAGCCTTATAAATCTTACACGAAAAAGAGGACAAAATAAATGTGATCATATCTGCCCTCAAATTAGACTTTATTACTGACATGATCTTCGAAAAATAGAGTGATTCTGATTTCAAGAAGCAAAGGAGGTGTTTCAGTTGCTCTACTGATTTTTTTAAGGATTGGATCTATTTCCTACAAAAAAACCCTCTTCCTTACCACAGCATTAAATTATTTAATCATCTAAGTCAAGTGAAAAGCAGACTTTTCCTGTAATGATATTAAATAATAAGCTAAATTCTATCTCAGACATGGAAGAAAGGCAGGATTTATATGGGTTTGTTCTCAATATACATCACCAGAGACACTGCTTGATAAGTCTTCCTCCAAGCTGTCAGAGAAATGGCAAATCTCGAAGAAATATTCTGGAAATAAAAAGTTTTAAAAAAAAAAACAAACAAAAACAACCAAACAAAAGAGGCTTCAAAGCTGTTTTCAAAACATGATGGATCACTGGAGGTTGATAGAATGAGGACAGCGTTTACTCAATTAAATGTGGTAATGCTATTTAAAGTGGTCAGTAAAATGGCTAATGCAGAAAAAAAATGAACAATTTTTCTCAGTAGACCCATTCTCTTTTAATACCTATAAGCACTGGAGAACCAGAATATCTGTGGGACAGGGAGGGTCGTGTCCTGGTCCATGGATTATTAGTATGATTGGTAATTAGAAACTCAGCTGCAGAATCATTAGTTTCCTTCTTCCTGTGAGAGGAACCTAATAAGACTTCAGATCCCAGGCTGGATTTATGGAATTTAGTTCACAGTTAAAGAAAAAAAAAATGTAGTGAAATCAAAGATAATTTGGCCCCTGAGACAGAAAAACAATTAAACTTGTATCTAATTTTAAGTGTGTTCTTGGTTCGTTTGAGGTAAGGTCTTAATACAAAATAAGAGAAGGCTGTACATGGCCTATTATGCTGACACATGTCAGTTTGACTCCTGGAGTTTAGGTTATGTTTTCACAAAAAATAAAGTAACCAGAAGCAAGGATGCCTCTCCTGAAGTGCAGGAGTGCTCTGGTGGAGCCAGGAACACCCTCCCCTCCCACCAGGTCCTGCAGGGAAGAGGGTGCTCATCATCCCATCCACATCATCAGCGTCTTACAGAGCTGGGCTCTGGTGAGCCATGCTGTCCTAGAGAGAGATTGCAACAGACAATGAGACAATTAATGTCTTTTTAAAGCTGAGGAAATTTTCCCACTAAGTCCAAATTTCTGAGGCCTTCTAACACCCGTATCTGTAAAGTTTTCAGGTAAACCTACACAGTCTTTGTTCTATATCATTATCCCTTCCATTGCAAACCTCAAAGTGCATAATAAACCCCAAATCCTCAAAAATGCATCTTTCTGTCAGTCTAAAGCAAATGCACAGGAAAAAAAAACAATCGTTTAAAAAATTCCACTTAAGGAACAAAGTTCTTTCTAACACAAATGAGGTTATAAGAGTGTCTTAGGCTAACAGAGCTAATTCTATTGGGGCATAACCTGATCTCCTACCCTGCAACAATATACTGTTTATAACCTGCTCTTTTAAATCAGTTCCTGATCAAATCCATCCCCAGTTCATTAAAAATTATTCTACAAGAGTATCTAATAAAAGAACTAATTGGGACACAGGCCAACATCTCCCAGCTTCTTGATAGAGTTCTGACGTTTTAGTACTTTTAATTAAGTGTATGTGCTGGTGTTACGATGTGCAATAAGTTGTTCAGTAAAGATATGGAATACACTTCAGTACTCTTTTTGGGGAGGGGACAGATCGTTATTTCGGTTTTGAAACAGACAGACAAGGACCTCTTAAAGTTCTGTTCTTGAACAAATGTACCGAATTTTGGAAGCTTCTTTCCTCATCTTGGTCTCATAATCCTGAAAAATCTTCTTTCTGTTTCTCAAGTTTTCTATATTCCGTTGCCTGTAACAGAAGCATAAGGCTATTTTAATTTTTGTTAGTTTTACGTGCAAGCAGACTCAGCCTGAACCACAGATATGTGCGGGCGATGGGACAGATCATGTACAGAAATAGGAGAGGTCTAAAGCCGCTAAGGACATCGCAATACAGGCAGGCATCTTGCTCCTGCCCTTTCTAGCCACACACAAAACCTTGGTTTTTAACATTCCAGCAGCCCTTCCAAATGACACAGCTGGAGGCTGGGCTACAACTTGGACTGCAAATTCACTTGGACCAGGAAACAAACCACTTCATAGCAAAGGCAGACGTGCACAATGCCACATAATATCTCACAGGCAGCTCATGCCTTCCCACTGTTTGCTTCCTAAGCCAGAAGAATGAACAGGGCTTTCTGTACCTCAGCAGGAAGGAAGCACCAAACAGCTCAGGCCAAGGCACCATGAAGACTTGTACGACACGCTGCAGGGACTCCTCGCCACACAGAAGGTCTGCAGCAGGGCTCTGCATATCCATATCCAAGGAGTAGGTTGCTCACTCCACCTAATTTTCAGGACAGTTATAGTCTGAAGGCCGTTGTCATGTAATAAATATTTCCTGAATTCAATCAACTAAGTGATTTCAATCCATTTCCATTTTTGATCCTTTTATTTTAACTGTAAAGCCATCACAGATGCTTCCTTTTGTTTGACCTTTTCAGCTGAGAAGCCAGTGACTGGGTAGATAAGAAGCAACTTCCATTTCACCCTTACAGACTGGGTCTCAGCCTGCCTCCTTGCTTCCATAGTGTATGCTTGTAATTCAGAATAAGTTGGACAAACAACACGGAAAATTGGTTCTGTGTCTGCAAATATCTTTTTTTATATTGCTAAAAAATGCTACTTCATGTCCAGCACTGCCTGCAGGATACTTTTTATAGGCATATAAATCAACAATAGGAAGTTCAGTGACATTTAAACCATAGCTTGGTCCTTCATATATCAAAGTTTTAACCATTTTTAAGTGTTCGTATTCTGAAGAAGGTTAGCTGGCTATAATTATTATATCACAACTTGGAATGAAACAACTAAAGGAAGAAACAAAAATTCTGGATTTGAAATACATTTACCTGTTGAATGTTTTCTGTGTCCTCTACCATGCTAAAAACCCTAGACAACAGCAACAAAATTTAGGTTAAGGAAGAAGATAAAGCGATTAGGATCTGATCAGGCATCTATAAACAAGTAATGTAAAAAAAGCTTTTTGCACATAAAGCCTAATTACTTTGGGAGAAAATCCTTCTTTGCACACAGAAGGACAGATCATGTGCTAGCTCTAATTTATGCTGATCCTTATATATTGTACATTAGGGATCTGCCTTATCCCTTGGCTGTCTCTACATGACATGCAATTTTTCACAGTACTTCCCAGTGATTTTCAGAATCCGGGAGCAATTCAGCATGGAGAACAATGGCAAGCAAGACATGGTGAGTTGTGTCTGGTCATGGCAATACAGTTAGGTTACCTTCAGCGATATGAAAAGAGATTGCATGTTATCATGACTGCTGCTTGCTCTTTTAACAGCTATAAAGCAGGAAAGAATTTCTAGCTTGTCTTTCACTAATCTAGCCATGTGTCCCTTCTAAAGTAATTTCCATCTTTTCTCTCTCTTCCATTATTTCTTCTGTATGAACATCTTAATTCATTAAAGAGATGAAGCGATGTAACTCCATGTACGACAGCTAGCAGACTTATTCTATCAAACACAAAATGTTTCTTCATTGTAACTTTTATGATCTCTTTGAAAGCACTGCAAAATCCCTGGATGATATTACTGGTACAGTAAGCATGGTTATTTTAGGTATATGTTCATATTTCAAGATTAGCAGGGGATTTTTTTTTTTGATATTGCAGTTACTATAGTGACAGCGACAGTTTCAGAGAGGAAAGATGGTATTGTGATAAAGATATTGTACTGAGACTCAGCTCAAATTTCCAGGAACTCTTCAGAGAGGGTCACTTACACTTTTTGTTTTCTGGTATTTTTTATTGTCATGGCAGTGCTCTGGTGAACAAGTTGTTGACCTGAATTGCATGACTAGGGCTGGCTGAGAGTTGTTTGTTTGTTCTTCAGAACTCTTCCACATTCATAAAATGTTCTTCTGTATCACAACAAACCCAAGTCTCTTGAAAGCTATTCTGTCTAAGTAAAATAAACTATCCCAGCAAAGTCTAATGCTGAAGACCCATGCTTTGCGCAGAAGGGGGACTTGATCCCAGGCTGCTGACTTGTCCCAAAAAGGCTAATAATGCTACAGTATTGAGGAAGTTCTGTGTTTTCCTTCATTTTGAAAAGAAATTTCTTTCTAGATTTGAAAAAAAAAAAAAAAAAGGAAAAACCCACAAATATTTTCTGGCAAGAAATTTGTCATAAGTGATATGTTCCTAGGAAAAGTTGAATTTCTAATGAGCTGTTATTTTTCTAAAACTTTTTTTTTTTTTTTCCTTAAAAAATATCTGTAGCCTGCACAACTGTGGTGGTCAGTTTACAGATATCTAGATAAAAGACAAGATAGAATTGATCTGCATTGGTTTTCTGAAGTCTGTAAGTGTGTGTAACTTCACAATATGTGAGGCTGATCTCTAATTCAGGCTTGATCAGAACATGTTTGTTTAAACGTCAGCTTTTCATCAAAATAATTCAAGCTATAGAAAGCCTGTCCTCACAGTCACAGCCAAATATTCTCCTCATGCTTGCCCAAGATGTGAAGATGGAGCTCTGTAGTCCAAACTTCTCCAACATGCACCATGTAAGGGGACGGCCACCTCACAATGAACTGTCAATGTCCATGATAATTATCAGGGTAGCCATGGTATTGTCAGTGATGGCCCAGGTGGTCCTCTTCTGCCTCTAATGCCAGTAATACACTTGTTTTAAAGCATGACAGAGCCTTTGACACCCTAAATTTACCGTACATATGGAATCATTCATGGCTGTTGGCAGCTAAAATGTTCATGGCTAAAGTCCCAGTGACAGCTGAGACGAGGTTCAGGCTGCTGATCGTTTTACTCTGTTTCAGTAGCTGATTGCCAGCTTAGAGCTGGTAATTAGCTACGTGAAGCACTGCTGTCTATGGCCTGCAAGTGTAAGCTCTCAGTGGAGAGCAGCCCAACAGAGAAGTACAGGATGCTGTTCACCAGCCTCAGCTAGGCAGCACCAGAAGTCACTGGTTTTCAGTTGCCCCCTAAACAAGACCGGCATCCGATTGAGTGAGCTGGCAGTCAAGTTTTAAGACCAGAATATTTCCCAGTTACAATTGAGAAACCAGTCTCATCTCTCTTCATCTCTTAGCTAGCTGTGAATACTCCAGGGAGAAGTCTAACACATCAGCTTACACCACCATAGTGTTTAACATTGCCCTGAAAGGATTGGATTGTTGACATAATCAACCACCACACCTCAGGTTGCAATTACAGAGAAGCTTTCTAGGTTATCTCTGTACTGAGGTGTTCAGGATAAAACTTCTGCCCATTCCCTGTGCATCCACCCAGCAAGAACAGTGGGTTCCAGAGTGTCATAATACCACGTGGTAATTTTCTGGTAATACTGCTGTATCCAGAAATATCAGGATCTCCTATGCCAGGGGTACTGGTCTTTGGCAACAGGAAAAGCTTATTTCCCATTTTTGTTTTTTTCACCTTGTCGTTTTAGTAACCCTGCTTCTAACAGGAAAATCATGATAGATGCTCTTTCAATGAAAAAAACAAAACCAGACCAAACCACCGATTTCCTTATTGCCGCGGAGTGTGTTATTGGGGTGGTGTGATGACAATATTGTTATTTCTTATTTGGAGGTGATTTGGCTCATGTGGACAGCGTTGGCATTATTGCCATTTGTCATGGAGCTGAAAGGCCTAAAAAGCTGATTACGCTGAAGTGTTCGAAGAAGAGATTCAGGACATGGCCCTGAGAGCATTATAATCCTACCCAAGCACAATGTAACTTAAAAGACCACTGTTCTATTTCAGCTGTTTCCTCCCTGTGCCTGGAAACCTCTGTCTTTCAGACCAAAGTGTACTTCTTATTTTGAAGAAGATGATACGATGTCTGAAAGAAATATTTTTTCACCAGAGCTTACTCCACAAATTAGCTCTTCGAAAGGCTACAGAATCAGAGTAAGTCTCTGTTGGTTCTGCTGGCAAGGAGTAAAACAAGAGGTATTAAAGTCTTGAGAATATAATTCCATCTGAGCTGGTTCTTCGGCCTCTAATGTTTAGTAAGATGGGTTCAAACAGGTCACGCTACCTTGGCTGATCCGGTTCACAGTGGGGCCCTGTTCTGGGTACAAGCTCTGCAATCCATCAACAGAGGGAGGTGAATGCTTGAAATGGTCAGCTACTTTATAACAGACTAGTAATAATCTATTTTAAGAGGGAGGTGAGGGTCCCAGTGGGAAGAAAACGGTAAAGATGATATATCATTCTTAAGGTCCTAAAGCAATAGGCCTGATAAAACACACATTCAGACACCATCTTGCCCTGAAGACTGTCTGTTTTAAGTCCCTTAATGTAAAGTTAAGGGCACAAGACAAACACCCTAAAGCACATGCTTCATGATGTGTCCCTGAAAGCACCATCTTACTGCCATTAGTGCTCCATAGTGCTCTCTTGGGAAATCTGGTGAAGAAGTTTAGGGTCACTCCTTGAAGTGCCACCTCCTCTCAGTGCTAAATAGGGGCTGAGGTTCAAAGGCACCAGAGGAGTTGGGGTCAAAGCTCTGGTTGTTGATTTGCTTAGGACTCTGTTTTCATTTCATTTTTTTCTGTTATATTAGTATCTTTTGGATCATTTTACTTATCTGACAGGCTGTCCTGTATGATGGTGTACTTCTGGGTTGAGTTATTTCTTTTCTGAAAGGTTCCAGGACACTGTTTCAAGCAAAACGCGTTCCTGGTTCCTCTGTTGTCTTTTCTGAAATTTTCTGCTTTGCCAGCATACAAGGCCATGACACAGGATGAGGAGACCATTAGGGCTCTCTTATCAGTGGCCCTATTGCCTCTCTCTGTGAAAAAAGATGTTACAGCACTTGTGTGCTCCCAGTGCCAGGCCTGGTGGAAAGATGGGACAAAAAGTGGTGAGGTGGGAGACGACTCAGGCAAATGCAGCTGGGAAAGATTTAGTACCCAGTAATCTGGGTGCTTCCCAGATTACTGAAGGGATTTCCATGCCAAAAACATATATCAGGAAGCAGCTGATATCCCTGTTTCACAAACTTATCGTTATTAGAGCTATCGTCAGCCCAGCTACTGGACCCAGAGTCCTGAACACAAAAGAACAACAAGAAAATAATATTTATATCAATTCTGTTTGAATTTTACCAAGTGTGTGATAATTGTGGTAGAATTGTTCTTTTTGATACCTCCTATCTCTGTAAAGAAGGTCTGAGAGAGCTTTTATTTTGTGTCTTATCTTAGACACCAGGAGCACCAGGTCTGATCCAAGCTCCCAGTTCTGTGCCTGCACTTCCTCCAGTGACTTAAACAGAAAATGAGTGAGGGCTCCTGGTAACAGGGATGGGATTGGGTCTTAACTGGCAGGACTAAGACTAAAACATGGTTAAGTCAGTACTCCTCTTATTTAGATTCGTTTTACCCCTTCACATCTTGCATTCCTATCTGCAAATTGGCCCAGCTTAAAAATGGAGCTGGAAAATAACCCGACTACAATTGTATCGTTAGAGCCACCACCCACGGTCAGGAGGTGGATTGGAAACTATTTAGGTTGAAAAAAATCTTAGAACAGAGCACTCTCCAGACCAAATATTTATCCTACCAGGCTGAGTGAATGGTGCCTCCTATCCTCTAATTTATTTCTTGTTTGGCATCTGTTCCCCCAAGAGATCAAAGAATAACCTGTTGAGACACAGCCTGTGCCTGGGGTTTCCTGTAGGTTAGTCCTTGGCACCTCCCTGCACATTCAGGATAACTCCATCGTGCAAGTTCCTCAGCACCCTACAGAGTTAGGAGAAGGAGCTAAAGATGCCATCTGAGGTACGTCTCTGTTTGTTACACTGAAGTATTTATCTTTTCATGATTTCAACATCTGAATTGGAAGGCGAGGGTTGGATTAATCTCACCCACATTAGACCATCTGGAAGATAAATGCTTGGTCCTGACAAGTCACTTCAGCTCTCTCTATGTGCAGGGATGGCATATAGGTACTTCCAGGGATCAGTTCTTCTCATGTATCTCAGATACCTGTTTTAGTGCAATCTGAATCTGCCTCTGCAACTGTCTCTCTGCAGTGATTTCTTAGGGAGATTACGTCATTCATTCCGACTGGATCTCCACTTTTAGGTGGGCCAAGGTGAGCAGGATATTATTCATTTCTAGAGTACTCTGTCAGAATATGGTCCACTGCAGTCTGTATATGATTCACAGTGGAGAGTATTCACTGCCTGCTACCTACCAGATTGACAGTGCACAGCTGCTAATTATTCTGAGGAGCTTTTGGTTAATAACCTATCAGAACTGATTCCATATAGATATTGGATAATAAAGTACTGAGCCCTGCCAGCATGTTCATATTCAAGTTAGATGGGAGTTGAAAGGAAATGGAGAAAATGGTGTTCCAGGGTCTACACATTAGCACACACAACAGAGAGACTCTCCCGAAGGAGAAATGATGTAGTTGTAGCTTTTACAGTGTTTGAAGTTTACAGGAGAGTATTTTACAACACTCTCCAGACATAACTATGCATCTATACATATGTAGGACACTGAAAGAATGTAATGATTTACTCAAAGGCAAAGTGATACCGCACTTGCATAAGCTGTTCATCCCTTAGGCACTGTGAGATTATACTGTCTTTTCTACTGAAGCCTTAGTTGTGGCATTTAACCAGATCTAATACACTTGCTATTATACAAACACTGGGAGTTACCATACCGTAAAGATGCAAAAAAGACTGCTTAAAAAGGAGGGATCTTGCCATATTAGGAATAGCTGTATTTACTTCAGTTTAGCTGTTTGGATAGTATTTAATATTATCATCAGCCAGTTTTCACAGTTTTAAGGGATATGCAAAGGTGCTTTAAAATAATGTGGGGATCATGTACTTAATTCATGTAGAAGCTGTTGCTTTCAAATGTCTCTTCAACTATAAAGCAATATTTTTAAGAATTCTGATGTTTGAGACTGGGAAATTTTGCTATTAACCAGCTTGATTATCTCAGAACAGGAGCTAATGGCCCAAACCTTCTTCTGGTATCTGAAGGGCAAAAGTATAATTCAGAAACAGTTTGTAGTGGTGGCCATAAGCCATGTCAGTGCTGCTTGGTCCTAGACCAGCTGTATGGTGATCTATTTTCTAGTTTCAACACACTAGCCTTGGGGCTGCTCTTGTGTCCCAAATGCCCAGCATTGCTGCTGCAACTGCTGAGAGCACAGGGAGACACACGAGGGGCATCAGAAGGACGGTTCCCTCACCAGAAGGTCCCACATTCTGGAGAATTCCTCCAAGACCTGTGCAAAGTAGCAAAGTCACCTATTGGATTAGACTGGCAACAGTTGTTTAGATTTCACAGGTTCTTTTATTTTGCCTTTGGAGTGCCTCTAGAAGCTTTTTGTACGGATTTTTCATAGCAGTATTGTGCTTGGTATGTTTTTGCACCCAGTGGTGTTCTACTAATTAATATTGATCACTGTGATTTCATATAGTGTTCCATTGCAACGGCGAAGTTGGGATACAAATAGTTTCCAATCATTTTTTTTATACTTTATCTATGAAAGACTTTAAAAATATTGCTGTGATGTAATTTAAAATAAAGAACATGCAAATAAAATTTTTATTTTTCTTCTCTGCATCCCTCCTTTTTTCTCTGACAATCGTCGATTAGTTTAGTTCCCTGCACTTTGCAACAAGAGGTGAAATGGCTGTTCTGTCTTCAAAAAGGATGGGTACTGCAAAATCTTCATGCTCCTGGGCAAGTATCACTGATGTTAGTGCAGGTCTTGGAAGAGGGCACGTATGTAATTTAAGTGTGCATGGGAGATGCTTAATGCAGCATAGAGCAATTTCTTTATTGGTTTTGGTAGACTCTATGAAGCAAATCCGTATTAGAACTGGCTGTGATATTTATGAATAAATGACAGTTTATCAAATGTAAATGTTTCACAAAGATATATCAACCCAATTTTAAACAGAAAAGAGAAAGAAAGAGAAAGATTTTAGCAGTATGGTCACTAAAATACTGACCTATGAAATGGGAGGTGCCCAGCCAGGGCCTCCTAATTGCTTTGAGATTAGCTGCATTAAAGAATTTTCGGTTGCTGCATGTAGATCTAGATTTGAAGCCTCAGCCCATAACCTGGGCCATGTCCTAACCATTTAGACATTCATCTTCCTGCTGTAATTGTAGATATTTTCACTCAATTACACTTTAATGAATCGCTTTGGAAGGTTTTAGTTTCATTCTACTGTGCAGTGGAACTTAGTTGTAAAACGCCAGTAGATGCCACAAAACACATTGGTCTTCTTTAAGATTGTTCTCTTTAGAGTAGATGTTAGTGAGTCTATGCATGGGAGGAATTTTAAGATTCTTTCATGGTGTCATCCCAAAGATGCATACCTGTAAAGGTAAGCAATATCTGCTTACGTTGCAACCTTAGTAAATATGAGAATCAAACATGTAGCCACATGTATTTTAGTTTGTTTCTGGTATTAGCTAACAACAACTCCTTCCAGAGCAAACACTTTTCCCCAAAAACACACATAAAAAAAGATACTCAGCAAACACCATAATCTTAGTAGCAGATATTCTATACATAAGATTACAACAGTTTTTCCATGAATAAAGTGTAATGTCTCATGACATTACAGCCAGAAACAGAAGCTTTATCCTTTTGAGTACAAGAAATCTGCAGCCTACGAATGGAACCTGTAGCTAGTTGTCTGCCTAGGTCTCGAGATAATGCGTTCGGAAGGGACAAGGTAGGTTTTTTTCAGATGCTTTGTGCAGTACTGTTATGGATAAAAAATAGCTCCAGAAGCATTTCTAAAAATTCCCTTAAATATTGCGCTTTTCCTTTCCCCCCCATGACACCTCCCAACATCACATGTTCTGAAGGGGCTGTGAGAATTTTGTATACATAAGTGTTGTATGAATTACATAACTGATTCATGGTTTGCCACCTACGTGTAGATAACTATCCAAAATCCTGCTGATATTACTTATATGTGTCATCAGACAATTAATTTTATATTGAAATACAGATGGTTTTATATTGAACCACAAAGTCCTTAGTAACTTCTCTGAAAAAATAACTATGATGTACAGATACGTATGCATGTATTTCTTCTCTTGTTTTAGGCTTTAATTTTGTTCACGAATGTCCCTTGATAGTCACTGCATGAACATCTATCACTAAAAGTTCTGCTCCAGATCACACGGAACACATTGTGGGAAACTTCCGCAATGGAATTGAGCAATTTGTATGAAGATTAATACTCATGTCTAAATCTTGACAGTAGCCTTTTAATCACATTGGGAACAAAACCATGCACAGGGTGAGAAAAAGGGTTAATGACACATCTTCCCTGGAAACAGCATGGACAAACATGGTTCACTATATAATTTCATTTTTCAAAACCAGATTTATAGATTACATCTCACTGAATCAATTATTTCTGTAAATATAGAGAAAATAGCTAGCTTTCCAACAAGAAGCAGCTGTGTTTTTCCAATACTATTAAAGTTTGAGTTAATACTAAAAGGAACCAAAAAATGAAGAGAGTAAGTGGATTATAGGCATTACTTGTTCCAAATGACATAATTCCACCACAAGCTCTGTACTAAGTGTTTATGGTAAAATGATACTTCAGCTTTAAACTATTATTGCTGAGCTCTTCTTTATATTTACTGTAAACTCTTCTCTGTGGAACTGGTAATCACTCTCATGAACGAAAGAAAGAAGCAGTGTTTAACTACCTTCACAGTTAGGAAATCACATCTCATTTTAGGGTTCAAAGTTGGTTTTTTCCCCCTTTTTATTCAGTTCCAACTATTGGATATTCCAATGCTTTTGCCTGCAAGACTGGAAAACCCACCACTATGTGAGCAAAAGCTTTGTTCATGGATCAGATCTTTTAAAAATCCAATAGTACTGCTCAGTCTCCACATTGCAAATTGTGTCTTTCATGACCTGAGTTATTCATGGGCCCCTTTGTATGCTCTGCAGTTTCCACATCATTACTTAAATGGGATGGCCAAGAGTTAGAAACAGGGTTCTCGTAATGGTCCTAGCAGTGCTGTGTTCAGAAGCAAAGTGCCTTCCCAGATTATTCTAGTATTACCCCTGGTGCGTATGCAAACGTATTATTAAATGCCACAGCCACAACATTGAAACATGTCGGTGAAGAGGGACTTGTGTTTTTTTAGTGACTACTTCAACAAGTCTCTGCTCTGTAAGCACAACTGGTCTTCTTTGTACCCAAATACACTACACAGCGCTTGCCTGTATTACAATACATTTTCCTGGACTGTGATAGATAACTTGTCCCTAATCTCATTATTTACTGTCTCACTCATCTTGGTGGCATTTCTATTCTACGGATATGAACCGTATGTTCTATGATTTCTTGATGAAAACATCAAATAACATAGGAACAAACTCTTCTAGAAGGTTTCAGTAGACACTGTGAGTGCTAGATCTAGGACTAAGTATGAGGTGAAACTCTTTCATTAATACCTTAATATGCAGTTCTGAATGGAGATCAGCTTTTCACCTCTCCCTCAGCTCTCACTGCACTTTGAGGAGGCTTTGCTCATGTCAGCAT
The DNA here is from genome assembly GCA_013399365.1 of Pampusana beccarii. NCBI lineage: Eukaryota > Metazoa > Chordata > Aves > Columbiformes > Columbidae > Pampusana > Pampusana beccarii. The sequence continues at coordinate 142,523 of VWYH01009136.1, forward strand.
TCGTAGAAGTTTTTGAAACAAATTTTAGCTTCTTCTTGACTTATCTGCATAAAGGTGACAGATCAGCTGAATTTTTGAACCTACCTTTAATAAGTAACTTAGATATTTTCAGGTGATGATATACCCTATAGATGGCTTGTTTAAATCTGTACATGAATGCAAGTTTCAGCAATACAACTACTGCATCTACATGAGCAACAGTCTAGGGAATGGCACCATCTCCCAACTAGTTTTAGATCATTCAAATCATCTCCAAATACCTTCAGAGACACAACTGAATACTTTCACACTGTGTTTACTTATTTACAATTATTTTTTTTTAAGTCTCTTAGGATCTTATCTACTGTCAGGACTGTAGAAGAGTTAAGATGAAACCTGTGAGCTCTGTTGTACACTCCAGGGGGAAGGCAGTTGTACCAGGATGACTTAGGTAAATGAGTTTAGGACAAAAGAAAAAAATATTGATGAAGATGAGATGCAGAAGGAAGAAAAATAAAAGAGGGATCTTTCAGATCAGTAGTGGTTAAGTGTCTCCGGAACACGAAAGAACCAATAAGTGGTTAATATGATCAAAATGCAGAAGGGTTTACTTTGTCTGTGGTATCATAAAGAAACGTAAGAATCAGGTAAGGCACTTTCATAAACCATCATCTACAAGGGTGGAGGAAGAGGGTGAAACTGTAAGAACAGCTGAAGAACAGAGAATTCAGTCTGTTGGGAAGAGTTTTGTAAAAGTCTGCAGGAAAAGACGGAGTACTACTTGGTGAGCGATAAGGACAGTATCAGAGAGGAGAGCAGTGACTGAATACAAACAGCAGTACCAGCTTCTGTGAGGGTGAGAGAAGTTTGGAGAGAGTGCCCGCTAAGCACTGTAGTTATCCCACGGTGCCGTGAAGAAATGCAAGAGAAATGAGGAGCATTGTAATTCACTGTACATGGATTATACCACTGTTGAACTTCAGACCCTTGCTAAGGGTCTTATAATACAAATAAGGCGCTGTGCACTGTTCTGCAACAAGCAACCAGATTTAGAATAATGACGTTTTCTCCAGCATGTCAGTTCTTTGTGTTGCAGATCTTACCTGTAATCAGGCAAAAATCTCTCTTGAGGTAGACTGCAGAATACTGCCCTGAAAAAGTGCCCTGACTTATCAGATGGCCAAAGGAAATAGGTACATGACAGGCGGTAAGAAAGAAAATGTAAGCAAGGATCTAACCTAATTTAAATGCTTGCTGGAGTACCTCTTCAGTCTGTTGTAGTAAATGTGTGGTTTAGGCTATTCTTCGCATATACTACACAGGCTAAAACCCGCCTTTCTTTCTAATACTTCGTGCTACACAGATTGACCAAAGGGCAGGATTTAGACATGTTGTTGTCCTTGAGGCAGAGATTTTGCAGCCAGAACTGCAGAAATTAGCTTCTTTTCCCTTTTAATATAGAAGATTTACCACCAACACAGAAGCCTGTGAGGTGTTCTCCTCCTCTACCTCTAATGACATAGATGCCTGAAGTTCTTAGCCTAAAAACCTGAATTTATCTCTGCTTCTCTCTTGTTGTAGGTTGAATTATTCATTTTGTTCTCTGATGCTGTTTCCAACTGCAAAACTGTTACATAAAGGCATTTGGGCCTTCTGCTTTTTATTCAGCTTTTGGAATTTCCCTTGCTCACCACCAAGACCTGGGTAGAGTGCACTTCAGGATGATTTTGAGTCAAGCGTTGGCCAATGCGCACAGAGTATATTTTTCGTAATTGTGCTATTTTTCCCTAATAGTGCAGCTTCTGATATTTAAGACAGTCATCCTACTTCACAGTTCAGTATGTTTAAGCTAAATACTGCTTCATCTTGTCCATTAAAGGTCTCATTTCATATCGACATGACATGTTCTCAGTCCAAGTTCAAGAAGACTGTCCTGCTCAGGAAGGAACCCAGGCATCTGTCTAAATCACAAGACCATCAATGGGAAGAACATACAAAGGTTTAACTAATGAATAGGAATGGTCCACACTGGGAACAGTTTATTCCCAAAATAATTAGATTTATTACTATTATTCTTGTCTATTTTTGAAAACAAAGTGTATATATTTCTTTTAATTATGAAGTTCTTTGTCTTATTACCTTCTGGCTCTCATAAATATTTTTATTTTACTCGTGAGTTTTATACTTGTCTATGGTTTGAGAAGTACTTAAATATGTATCCTCTGACTAGGCAGGTCCCACACACAGGTGGCATCTGTTCAACACAGTGAGTCTCCACAGCACTGAGGGCTGCCCTGTGTAGAGACAGATAATGGGCAACTGAGCCCTTATTTTGTTTCCTGACTCAGGTTTTCTTTCTTTGTAATACAGTAGGATGCTGCTTTGCTCCTACCATAATGATGAACCTTTCCTGATAAGGTGATTTTCAGTAGGTGAAATTTTCCCATTTGTTAACATTGTCTTGTCTTTGGAAAACATAATTAGGATATGCTGAGATGGTATATCTGATGCTTTCTACTATTGCTTCTGAAGCAAGAGAAAAAAAAGCCAAGAGTAATGGAATGCTATTAAAATTAGTTCAGGAAGTATTATTAACATTCTTTATATAAAATCAAACAGGTATTTCAGTGCATTGTAAGCTATTATTGAAACAGATTAAAGGCGCTCATCACAGCATTCTAGATATCATACTGTTCTCTGTCAATGTGTTATTAAATAGCGTCGCATATATGACAAATGTGTCCTCTAAGCATTGAAATGCTTTGTTTTGTTTGGGGAGGAAAGGATACGCAGGAAAACATTACTATTGGGCTATATTTTTAGCTGCTGCAAATTAACATAGCTCCACTGGGAGCACAGCCAGGAATTTAAAATGAATATTGAACTTACAGTAGAATCAGCTACTGTGGTACTTCAATGATGTGGAGGGCTGGGGTGTAGGAAGCATTTGAAAGAAAGCATAATAGATTATCTGAGGATAAGCTTTGCTTCAGTGCCAGGTGAACTGAACAAAATATTTCAAACTGTGAAATATTGAATGTCTGTAATATATTTCAGTACTGGAATTATAAATGCCCAATAGAGGAAAAGCTGATGCATTCAAAAAACATACCTTTCTAATACAGTAGAATTCCCTGTGTGCAGACTCTGAAGTAACACCTAAAAACCCAGTTGTTTATAATCAGCATGGGGATTTGCATATCGTCTAATGAAATCCCTGTTAAATAAGCCATATGGTCAGTACATTATGGTTTGAAGCAAGAGGAAAAGTATTATCCTGAATCAGAAATCAGACAAGAAGCATAAAATGAAACAGTTAACAAATTTCCTTTTCCAGATAGCAAAATGAGATAGCAAAATTTGTGTCTTACAATTAGGTAATATTGCGGAAAAACAAACAAACACACACAAAAATAAAAACCAACACCACTTTGGAGCTGTTACATTTTAAAAAGCTAAAAAGTGAAATGCGATATACATTGAAAGAAAGGTATTTAACTATTCATACAGTGTGGCTGAATGTTATATGAATTGTATCAGCACTGAAAAAGGCATTTGACATACCTTAGTGGAGTCACTGCTACCCAATGTGAGGTCCTAAAAGCAGAGAAATTTAGAATGTTGTAGAAACAGAGCAGAAAATACAACTGAAAGTAACCTAATATTGTGTAAATCAATCTTTCCTGGAATGCTGTGCTCAGTTCTGCTCAGCTTCCCTCAGCAGAGATATAAACAGGAAGAAGAAGGGTTCAAAACTGGGTCAGTGACACCACAAGCACTAGTGGAACTCATCACCACCAGCCATCATTAAACCAAGACTGAAAAATAGAAAAGGAAAATAATTAATCTTATGCTAAATGAATGATGGAAGCATCAACAGTTATAGCAAACAAGGCACAGTGACAACTCTGACAGAGCTTTGCAGAGGAAAACGAAGTAAGGAATTATTATTGCCAACAAGGGTTCTTTTTCGAAGGTCATAAGCAGTTTGCCCCAGCTGCTCACAGCTCACTGGATGCCCCCCAGCTGGCTGGACGAGCCCCGTCTCTGTAAACCAGGCACAGGAATCGAGTCCTTGGTAACAATACCTGTAAATCTGGCTGTAAATCTCAAAATGATGGAAGAAGATTATTACTAAAAGGGAAACTGAAGCAGTGGAGTAATTCCTCGTTTTGTAAAGGGGAGGTTTCTTAGCAAGAAAAAAAAAAATATGGAGGGCATGATACCCATCAAATAGCCTAAAGTAAAACAAAATCAAACCGAAATCATAATCCTGAAAGAAGAAACAAAGCCTACAGCCCATTAGCTGGTTCAGCTGCTGCCAGGTTGGTGCACAAAATCCACTCCTACGTGAACTCATCTCACACATTACTGCAAGCAGGATCCCAGTAACAAAACACAAATGTTTTTCAATCATTTCCACCCCAAATTATAGCCACAACTTAAGATTCTGGTTTTAGCCCTTTTGAGAGTAGAAGTGAAATGAGGCATTTTATTCATTTAAGATGTAACATTAACGTGCAAGCTTTACTGATTTCTTTTAACGTGTAATTATTTCTCCCTCGATAAGATTCAATTAATTGGTGAGATAATGAAGTAGCTATTCCCCAGGAATTATTATGTAACTTAAATTATCTTGTCTTAATACAATGGGAAATTTAAAGTTAAAAATCTTTTGTTTCTTTGCTATTTTCAGCTCTTTTGCACATTCATTTTGCACACGACATATATTCAGTATTGTAAAAAACTTCTCCTAAACCTCACACGTGTGATGTTTTAACAGCATATCACTTCACTGATTTGCTCAGTTAATGTTTGCTTTGTTCTTATTAATTACAAATATACATGTAATGACACACTGTTTTGATTTCATTATGTTACACAGGCTTTCTAAAGCCATTGACTAAGGAGTATAATACAATCTGCTGAGCCCTTGGCAGAGTGATTTACAGACTGCTCTACATTAACCTGTAGTTCATGCATCACTGAGCATTCTCCTCCTCTAATTAGAGACTAGTCAATTGCACTATTTATAATTACTTAATATGAGGAGGATTTATGTAGAGAGAGATTAAATAAAGAGAGATTTAACAAAAACACAGAGCACAAACTAGACATTTAATTAGCAGAACAGTAAGTTTCAGGATACTAGAATCTTCAAAATGTGCTTCCTATTAGTTTCTTGTTTAAGACCACGTTCTTCAGGTGGAAAACACATTGGCATAGTCACAAACCTCCCTTTGAGTCTTATATAGAAAACACTGACACAAAATCTTCTTCATTTGAATAAATGTGTTGATGCAGATAACAGTATTTCAAGCTCTGCCTTTTAATAAACAGGAGTAATTGTTCGATATTTAAAGCTGTCACTAAATTCTGTTACAATACAGGGTTATTGAGAGGGGTGTGGCAGAACTCCCCTCAGATAGCTTCGCATCAGTTTCTGTGAAGGTAATTTGATTATTTATTCATACTGAAATTTGGGGCGAAAAAACCCAAGCAAACAACAAACAAACCAACCAAAAAAACTAACGTGTGAAAAGCACATTTAGCATTATGGTATCAGATATGCTCTCGCTGTTTTCCTGTGGAGCAAAGCCGTTTCCAACCTAGTCCAGAACAGAGCTGAGCACTTCAACTTTCTCAGCTTTTTTATCTTCTCCTCACCTTCAACAGACTCCCTGTTGTAGGGGCCAGAGCAACTCAGGTTGGCTCAATGAGCCCAGCTGCTTGAATGATTCCTTCTACAGCAAGCTTGGATTAAACAGTTAATAATATGATTATGCAAGGAGTTGCTCCCTTGCTCTCTGATGCAGTCTATCTCAATGATCCAGGTTAGGGAAAAAAAAAAAAAAAAAAAAAAANTATAGTGTTTCCCCTAACCCAAGTCACACTGACAGAACCAGGTTAGGGTGCAACTGTCTATGACATGATGCCAACAGATCAGAGCTGAGCATCTGTGAGTGTGTGAGGGGAGAGATGATACCCTCATCAGCTTCAGTCAGTTCAACACATCTTACCAAAGCAAAGGATCTGGCAAAGGAAAATATTTCTGTTCTGTTTTCAAAATATTTCTAACTTTTCTGGGCTAATCATATCTGCAAAGTAAATCAGAGGATAAAAACTGCTTTGCATAAAATCTGATCTGGAAGTATCTTGGGAGTGACAGAATAAGATTTATATTCAGTGGCAGAAACACAATATGTAAACAAAGCTATGAAATTTTAAATCCTAGCAAAAATAAGATGAAGAAGGAAAGTGTTTTGGGAAAGTCAAGATAACAAACATAATGCAATATTACATTTCTAAAATGAGAAACAAAAAGGCTCGGACATTTTCAAAATAGCTGAGCGATAAAGAGCATAGCTCATCATTTGCCAGCACCTTTTTGGAGCGCTTTCAAACACTCCTCTTTAACATTGCTCAACCCCTAACATTTACACAAATACAAATGGATAAAAAACATACCATCGTAAAACCAGAGGCTGAAATCTCCCACATGTCATGGCTGATCTGTGCTGTGACCTTCCAGAGATGAGGGAGACATGGGGCCCTGGGCGAGTGTCTCCAGAGGAAGGAGCACAGAGGTTCCTTGTGGCCTCCCTCTTTATGCTGATTCTGTACAGCCCCATTTGCTCCCTGAGAGGCCGCACTGTTCACTGAGACACCAACATATATTGTGAGTGAGCAGTGGGTGCGTATTAATAGTTCAGCATAAAGGAGCAGCAAAGGCATGGGTAATCTGGAAGCACAAATTAATCATAGCGGCGTGTGTAGTGTATTTACTTTCGAAAAATGTGTATATAGGTCTCTGAAGACAAGACATGAAGCTCTAGGCAGTAGTGGGCAGATTGTGGCTGTGTGTGGGCAGCTGTACCCTTCAGTTTTGTCAAAAAGAGGAAGGTGTGGCATTGTCCTTCTTCTGGAGGAGAGGAAGGCTGAGAAAAGGCACAAGGCATTCAATTAGCAACTGTGTCATCTGCCCACACCTAACTGAGAACCAGATGTATCTGTTGGTTGCCACATGATGTTTTTAGAAAGATAAGGTTGTATGTTTGACTTCAAAGTTACACTTCCATCTAATCAGCATATTTCCTAATAATATCCCCCGCAATCTCTCTTGAGTATTTCTGGTCTACCAGTGCATACCACTGTGAAAAACACTCGTATACTCTGGCCTAATTCAATACACAGGAACGGCGGACTCCTTTCAAACTCCCTAACGCACATTCAGTTAAGAAAATACAGAAAATCAGCGGTGACTTGCTACCAACGCAGCTCCGTCATAAAGCAAAATGAGGGGACAAAGCCAAAGACAGTTGGATTATGTCTGTCCTGTTCGCTGGTGGGGGGGCGTTGGAAGGACACAGGGCAGGGAGCCCTGTGAGGGAGTCTCACCCCCAGGCTGCTGAGTTGCAGGTCTCAAATGGTGTGGCTGACCTGAAAGGAAGGTCTGGCACTGGCTGGAACAGGTAGTGCTGCTGGAGTTCACTGAAGCATGCCTTCAAAATAAAGACTTGTATTTGTGAGATTTAGAATAATGTTGTAGTGACAAAAGATTAAGGGAAATAAAAATGAGGCTAAAAGACCTAACTATTGTACGGATGCTATGAAGGATTGATGCAAGTTGCTATATAAAGGAAGACTACTAGTTTCGTAAACTGTTGTACAAGATATGCCAAAGACTTCGGGCTAATCACTGCTCTTATTTTTATATCGTACTTCTAAAGTCTGTAATGTTTCACAAGGGCAACCAAGGTGAACATATAGTTTCTTTGCTTCATGCTGTGTGAAATGCTCATGCGAAGGGTTTATTTCATATATTTCATATATTACGGATATGACAGCGAACACATGAATACTGCCTTTGACACGAAGGATTTTCCTTATTAAAGGATGATGTTTGGTGTGTTAGTTTTGTCGCTCAAATCAGTTTCTTGTAAAACATCTTGTACCTTCCTAAATGTGCTGAGAAAGCTTGTGCCAGACACTCCATGGCTATTATTCTAAAAAGCAGGTGTCCTTTCTGAAAAGAGCTTTTCTTTTTTAGAAGATAGACAATGGAAGGGTAAAGTTATCCTAAAGGTAAAGTAAGGTTAAAGCTATTCAGAGCCATCAAATAATTTATCCTGGGAAAAGAACACTGGCAGGCTGAGCTAATCGAAGAGTTTGGTTGACTGAACATTGGCTGACGTGCTATAGCACTCTATTGACTTTCCACAACTTGTCAATCCCTTCAGCCTCCCTGCATGACTGTAACCATGAAAGAACGACACACATCAGGAGTTCTGCTACAGTTGTAACTGCAAACAAGGCAAATATTTCCGAAATACTGCTCTGTGCTCTTTAAACCTTAACACTTCCTCAAGCCTACAAAAAACTTTCTAAGACAAGTAAACTACTTGGAAAAAAAGTTTTTGCTTTCCCAAAGAACCTCTGGAAAGTCATGTGGTCTTCACATGCCTGTGAAATAACATCTGTTGTAAAAAATCTTCTTTTTTTTTTTTTTTTTT
>VWYH01009136.1:151035-179168 GCA_013399365.1 Pampusana beccarii
TTAACATGCCTTTAGAATAACATCTGTTGTAAAAAATTTTTTTTTTTTTTTTTTTTTTTCATTCTCTAAATCCTGCCAGTTGTGCAGCCTGGGTTATATGTTCGCACAAAAGGGGATAGCATTTGTAGTTTAGGTTATATGTGACCTATACGGCTATGTTTTTCCTAAAAGGGAGTGTCTATTATCAGCAATCATTACTGCCATACTCTATCACTTCCCTGATGTTTGACAACCAAGAATTTCAATCTCAGCTTGTGTTTCACCTTTACTTCCAAAGACCTTCCTTTGCTAGCAGTCCCTGGCTGCCACAAATCTTTCTTCCATTCTGCTGAATGAAGATCTTGTGGCTTTGCTTCCTTCTCTTCACATGAGATGCAATCAATTCAGCCTTTTATATAGTCACTTCAACTTAATGAAGTAACATCCAGTCAAGTGCTGTACAGCTCATGAAGTAATTAAACTTTGTAAGAAAGGGATCATTGTAGTCAATGGCAGGAATGGGGAAAGAAATAACTAACCATATTCAATTAGAGCCAGAAAGAACTCCCTATAAAGCTCCTGCAGTCTCAGAGAAACCAGATGGTTCAGGACTCACATGGTGTATAACTGTCCTGCTATGCTGAAAACTAGAGAAATTATAGAGCTGTTGGGCTAAATCCTGCACTCACTGGAGCATAAATCTACAGTAATTCCATTAGCTTTTGTAGATTTATGTCACTACAACAGAAATCAGAATCTGACTCTTCGTTTTCCCTTCTTTTTGTGATGATTAATGTGCTCATCATAAATACAGTGTCAGGAAAATCCTAATGTTCCGTCACATGGATTAGAACAGATGTCCTTTAAAGTGGCCAGGCAGCAATTAAGACAAATAGATGTTTCTGATGAATACACACGCTAATGTCTAGCTCCTGCTCTTGACAAAGTAGAACACACTTTTTTCAAACTTTACTTTAATCAGAACAAAAAGAAACCTTGGTCATTTCCCAGCCTGCTTTTCCTAAGGGGCTTGCCATAGGTAGCTTAGAGGTGTTTGAAGTTTAAACAAAGGCAAAGTCATAATAAAAAGTGGGACATTATATTGACCCTTGTTCATCCTTGTAACAATGCTGGACTTTAACTGATTTTTCAAGGTAAAGAAACTTAAGTGTTCTATATATGCAAACTCTGGCTGCCCTCTGGTACTAAATACACATTAGCTATATACTGGACAGTGCTTACAGAGTTAGCCACCTGCAGTTTGGCCATTTGAAGGCTGAACTCTGGTATGAACATCACTAAGGTGGTCTCCAAGGAAGGAGCAGCTTGATGCAGCCAGGTTTGGAAGAGAAGCTGTGAAACGATTCAGCAATGGTGGTGGTGGATGCATCAGGCCTGAGTTCATACCTGGACTACCTGTGTTCATGGGTCTCCAGTTTCTGAATGATCCTGTCCCAGGAGCAAAACAGGGCATCCTGAGACTGTATGTGCTGAAAGCGATACTTGGCTTCACAGTTTGAAGTGGGGCGCAGACAGTGATGTTCAGTGCTTGGTCTCCCTGTGCTGCTTCTGGAGCTCTGTGCCCTGGAGCAGGGAAGTGAGGAGGGATGTTCCTACTGCATTATTTTTTTTTTTTTAATTTAAGTTAGAACATCACAAAACCTGTAAAGGCTGTTGTTATCACCACGTTAGTCTGATCTCTGGCTTTGTGTCTGAATGTGCAGGAGCCGTGCATCATTAGAAATCTGTTCATAAGCTACTGGAACTTCTTGTTTACCTAACAGGTAATTATTTCTATTAATCACTTCTGATAAACACTTTTCAGGCTAATGACATATTTACATAAATAGTATTCCTACCAGCAATTATGAGGCCTGCAACTAGTCATGCTAACAGGCATCCTAGAATATTATGGATAATATCTACTATTAGCCAGGCATGGATTTACTGGGCAAATGCAGATTTATAGCCCCATATTAGCATAGCATGATGCACCATGTGCTCTGTTACACACCGCGGAAGAGGCAGTGCCAGGCTTGCCACCCATTTTAGAAAACTCAGGAACCAAAAAGGAGATGCGCTGCAGGTCATGATGGTTTGCTGAAAGGTGACAGGTTGTGGCAAATAGTGTTTTTAAAGGTAGACTTCTCCCATAGCAAAGCTGGGGATGAGAATGTCACAGCACCTAAAGGAAGAAAAAGTGTATTCAGATCTCACGCTGTGCTGACCTCATGAGAAAGCGGGTAGAGGTTCCCATTCCCTGCCAGGCCAGTCTGCAGGCTCTTGCCATAGGTGACAGGCTTCAAGAGAAACCTTTAGGGGTTTCTAATCTAAAGCACATGGCTTATTGTTGTTACTGTCAACCCCTTCTGTTGATGTCAAGTTGGGCACTAGTGTCGAAGGTTCAGACCACTGTTCTGATACACCCTTTTGTGCTGTAGTATAAAGGGACTGAGACAGCTTTTATATTCCATGTCATGGCTGAAGCAAAACTAGGGTAGTACTGTTAGTAGCATGCGTAAGTTTCCATTTTTTCCACAAGGAGAGATCTGCACCTTTCTTTACAAAATCAAAAGAAACCTCCTATTTTTACAGAGCGTATTAAAAACAAGAATAACGGCAAGTAGAATCTGAATGGTGCGAGATCCGTACCTTGATGAAGTTCAAAAGTGTCATGGACTTCTAACTTTTACTAAACAAATCCATCGACTTAATGTGCTGGTTTATGTTTGAAAACATCTGCAACTCCAGTGATGTAACAGCAAATGTGTATTTCAAAGTGCCTGATGTTAATGATTCTATTCCTCTGCTAAAAGGCCTTTAAAAATATAACAGCTTTACCCGATTGCCAGGAGTTTGTATGGACATTAGCTGAAGAAAAGAGACACAATGACTGGCATCCCAGTCAGAGACTGCACAGGACTGATATTAGCAGAAATCCCTGTTTATCTGAAATGAATATTATTTCTTTGTTTAGTTGAATCTACTTGTATTATTTCCAGAGTTGACACGAATTCAGATTAAGACTGTGAATGAAAAATACACATGTTTATGAAGCAAAAACATGATAGAAAGATCTTATTTTGAGACTGATTCTAGCTGTTACCTTGCATGTTCAAAATTGGGACATTCGCATGTCAAAAATCCACACATACTAAACATCTTTTGAGAAGCTACATTGCCATTTCCGTTGTACCGAATTTCCAAGGGGAAAATCTTCCTTAAACTGACAAAAACCCAGTACAGAGCTGTAAGTGTATGCACAAGAGGATTACAAACCAGAGAGGCTTATTTTGAACAGGGCAAGGTTCGCACTTTCACATACTGGGGTTTTTTTCCTTGCCAAATTATAAAAGTCCATGCTATTTATTAGATGCTTCTTAAAATTCAGAAAACACACTTTAAAAGAATTGCCTGGATTAAATATAAGGTCTCAACAAACCTGAACACACCTTCGAACGTTTCTTTCTTAGCTGCTTCGATGCCTCATCTGACAATGCTCATGACCATTTGTTTACAGAAATGTCCTTCAGTCTCTCTAAGTAATAAGCTGATAGAAAGGTGATCAGCTTGGCTATTGGAGTTACATTCTCATGCCTTGAAAAATGTATTGCCGTTTTACACCTACGTACGGAGAGCCTGAATTTTGCTCTGCTGCACATTTTTGCAATAAAAGGATATAAAGCGAATTGTGATGATGGTGCTGCAAGTGGGATTCAAATTCTATAAGAACATCAATCTGAAATGGCAGCCTAGGTCAACACATCTGTTTCCCTGTACTTGCAGGCAGCTGAGTCCTGATCGGGCTGAAAAATATCTACTTCCTGCTATAATAATGCCCAAGATTTATTGAGAACAAACAGTATCTACAGGGGGAAAAAAAAAGCAAGCAAGCAAGCAACCAACCAGTCTATAATGACCTACAGAAAGGAAGCAGGATGAATAAAATATACTGTTACTATTGCAGGTTCCAGCATAGTAGGCCTTTTTTTTGCATATTCATGGGGCATCTAGGACAAAGCCTGTGTCTCTCAATGTAGAGGAATGCAACAAAACAGGCAAAAAAACCCCAAACCCTAACCATTCCACTTAGATTAGGGGAAAAATTCTTCCTGATCCTAAATCTGTCTACTAGCTCAGCTATACTCTTACTTCAAGTGGCACCAAGGGCAGTGCAGCACTGTGCTTTTACATCCTGTCTAGACACGTGGCCTATTTCCAGTTGGCTGGTCATTAGAGGAGCAGAACAAAAGTCAAACCAAAAAAAAATAACCCAAAAAACTATGAGCCAATTTATACATAAAGAGAGAAAAAAAAATCCTTCTTGGCCCAAAGGCAGCCAGTGAATGCCCTGAAGCATAGGATTAATACAATATGATATATGTCATGAGGAAGCAGTGATCCAAGTTCCTTTCAAACCTGCTTGGAGACTTGGACCTGAAGATTCATGTCTGTCCAAGACTGTGCTGGGTACTGGAAGGCACAGGCTTCAAAACAGTTTTCTGCAAGTCTAACTTCTCTCTCTGGAAATAGGAGAAGCTTTTATCTCTGCAGAACTAAAGAGCGATCTAAAGAGACCTTTCAAAACCTGAAGTCAGCAAGACAAGTACCGTGTACCCAGAACCTGCTGGTAGCTGGATATCTGGGAAATGTAGTCAGAGAGCAGAGGTGCAGGAGAAGGAACTGGGAGTTAAGGGCTTCCCAGCAGCGTGCACAGTGCTCTGTAAGAGCCCTCGCAAAAGGACTGTGCCCTTCTGTCTCCAAATCACATGTTATGATTCATCTCTTTGATGTGCTATTACTCAGAAGACCAGGACACAAGAAGATGGATGAGTAGGATGGGGTATTTCACCAGCTTTCTAGGAAGTCTCATTTCATATTCTAGGTACCACATTTAAATTCTGTGGTGAGAGACATTTTACATCAGCACAAAGAGGTAAAATTGTAGTGGTGGTGGTTGGAATAATAGCGAAATGTGATCTATATGTATTTGGGGACATGAGAGTTTCATTTTATTTCTGTAGCATCCTGACCACTTTTTCCTGATGTGTTTACTTTGCTTTTATGGTTTATATATGGCCTTTCCTATTTGATTTCATAGGTTAATGAAATACAGAATCTATGGAAGTTGAAGGAATTATCCTCATCTAAACTAATGTATTTTTATGTATGTGTGTATCTCTGTGTATGCATTTATGGGCAGAGAAAACAAAAGAAGAGAAAAAATAATGAATTGGTATTATTTCTACTGACTTGAGAAGAAAATATCCATTATTTTTATTGGAGTTAATATTTGTTTCAAATAATATTGTCTGTGTTGCAGTGGTGTCTACAATTCCAACTGGAGATAAGGGCCCCTATTTGGCATGCACTGTACACATCTATAACAAAAAGCATGCCCTATCCCAGAACCTCACCATCTGCACATTTAATGGGAGATAACAGTGGATACAAAAGGCTGGAGCAGAATGAAGAAATGGAGATGCAGTTTAGTCAGCATAATAGGCATCAGCCTGAAATGAGCCAAAGACTGATCTTGCAGTGCTTACTCAAGGCAAAGGGCTCTGTTATCTTCAAACACCCCTGTTCTGCACTGAGTAGAGGGAATTCCCTTCAGAAAGGTCATTCTACTTTCTGGCCATCATTTGTTGTCAGTGATGTCAATGACAAAAAGAAGAACTATTACTGCTTTAGTATGTAGATATTACAAAGATAAAAGAAGGGTCTACTCTGATCCACACAATCTTGTTGTTGGAGTCTTCCTGTATAAATAATATTTTAGATTTCAAAAGATGGCAATGAGAATGGCAATTGAAAAGCAAAGGTATTTCAAAGGAGTGGTGATGTACAGTCAGATTTGCTAGAAAATTAATGTGTGTTAATTTCCACTAGGTAGGACTAGATAGTTCAGGAAAATGGTAGTTTTCTTTGTACATATTTAATACCATCAACTTGGATACAACTTAGATTGGTGGTAGCAAAAAGTCTCATTCAGTGCATGAAATGCATGAGAAATGTTGACTTTGTGGTACATTTTTATTCACTTCCTTTTGATGGCAGATATTGTTGTCTCAAAGCAATTTCTAGCAGATGATTTTCACACTACCAAAATTATGATGACTCAACAGAAATGGTCTCTTAGGTTCACTTTTCAGGCAGCTTGGCAGTTACCAACCTGTTGTAAGTTGCTTAAATGAGTATATTTTATTGTAAAAATTCTTTCTAAACAGGAAAAAAAATAATTTGCTTTAATTCACAGGCTAACACACACCTTATTTTTGAAAACGTTGCATTCTTCAAACATTTTAAAAATTAAACTTGTCAGAAAACAGCTTCTTCAATTTTATAAATCAAAAAAATCTTTCCCCAAATATATATCAATAAAAGCGACTTTCCTTGTGCATCTTATACATAACTAGTGACTCATGAATTATATAGCTCGTTAAGTACTTACTTGGATAGCTAACATCCCAAAATAGAGAGGCAAGCCACAGAGTGAGAAAATGCCTTCCATCTCCTTCTGGACAACCTTTTCCAAGTGCTTCCTGATAAATTAGAAGAAAAAAGGTTTCAGAAAATGTTTTTTTGGGTGTTTGCTTGTTTGTTTGCTTTTGCCAGGGCTTGTGGGTAGCTTTTAATTGAATTCATGATTTCCTGATTTCACACACCATAATGAAGCACAGATTTCCCTAGCATTAGTACCACAGCAGCTGAGGTTGGGTACTTCCTGCTCCCCTTGTCCTCTTCAGGCTATCCCACTGCTCAACCTGCTTCTCCTGAAGGGCCCCACCCATGGAGTCCCATCAGGAATGAGGGTCATAGAAATATACTTGGAACAGTGATGATAATATAGCAGAATTAAAACACTGTCAAACTCAGTATGTCTTTTATTTATTGAATGTAGGAAAATACAGCTACATATTGCAGCTATATAGTCCAATAATATATAATCCAAACCTCAGTTTATGTATGTATGTAGCAAATTCAAAACATCACATAATCAGTAATCCAATACTTGGAGTGCATAATACCACAATATGACGCAGGGGCTAATCTAGGTCCAAACGTGGGTGAGGTTTGTCTGAGGACATACATGTGACTGCAGAAGACACTGCTTTCTGAATAATTTTTAAAGTTGAAAGCAGTCCTTTCCAAAAGACACAATTTTACATATGTATTGAGGAAAGGAAGACATGTGCCATTCATTTGACTAAAAGATGGACTAATTATCAGGCAGCCAGATGGCAAAATACAGACTATAATTCCTAGGCAAGTATTCAACACAGATCAACACCTCCTGTATGGCTCCCACACCCCAACAGCAGTAAAAACACAGAGCTTCAGAAATGAAACACTGCAAGAGTCTCAAGAAACTACCTAATCCATCTTGCACTGAACAAGGAAGTTTTGGGCCAGTGCAATATGATTGTATTCCACAGAAATGCTGTATGGACAAAAGATTTCAATAATTAAAAATTCCTTCATATGCAAAATGAGCAACAAGAATAAAAAAAAAAAGAAACTGAAAGCAAAACCTTGAGAAACCCAAACCACAAAAACCTCAGAAGAGAGAATAACCACAACACACATCCTGACTGCTGCAGACATATGTGGGTCTTTAATGTGGTTACAAGCACGGCATGAAACAGGAACCTTTCATTGCACATGGGATCATTCACACACTTACTGAGCAAACAAAAAAAACCCATTTCCATAACGTGCAAAAAACCCAGCATCTCACACAGACTGTAAAATAAGCTTTGCTGTACTGGGCTCACAGAAAGCAATGTGATGGACAAGTTATAGGAACCTGCACAGAATATGAACAACATTCACCACAAATCAGTGCCAAGAAAAGACAACTGATGAATCTGCACAGGCAGGGATGCAGCTGCAGCGGGCTGGGTGTATGTGAGGATGATGCAGGTGCTCTGCCCTGCCACGGAATGCAGAGCATGAACTGTGCTGGGCACTGCGGCAAGGAAGGGGTCCCAAAGCCCATGATAATTGGTAAATCTTATCCTCATAGAAATTGATCTGAAACTCCTTCAAGGGACACCCTTTATTGGATGAGGGGGGAAACATAGTGACAAAGAATGAGGAAAAGGCTGAGGTACTTAATGCCTTCTTTGCCTCAGTTTTTAACAGTAAGACCAGTTGTTCTCTAGGTACCCAGCCCCCTGAGCCAGAAGACAGGTATGGGGAGCAGAATGAAGCCCAAATAATCCAAGAGGAAATGGTTGGTGACCTGATAGACCACTTAGACACACACAAGTCTATGGAGCTGGATGGTATCCACCCAAGGGTTCTGAGGGAGCTGGCGGAGGTGCTCCCCAGGGCACTTTCCACCACTTATCAACAGCAAATGTGACAGCCATCTACAAGAAGGGCCAGAAGGAGGATCTGGGGAACTACAGGCCTGTCAGTCTGACCTCGGTGCTGGGGAAGGTCATGGAACACATCATCTTGAGTGTCATAACGTGGCATGTGCAGGGCAACCAGGCAATCAAGCCCAGTCAGCACGGGTTTATGAAATGCAGGTCCTGCTTGACTAACCCAGCCTCCTTCTATGGCAAGGTAACCCACTTAATGGATGAGGGAAAAGTTGCAGATGTTGTCCACCTGGACTTCAGTAAAGCTTTTGACACTGTTTCTCACAGCATTCTCCTGGAGAAACTGGTGGCTCATGGCTTGGACAGTTGTGCACTTCGCTGGGTAAAGAACTGGCTGAGTAGCCAGACCCAAAGAGTTGTGGTGAACGGAGCCAAATCCAGTTGGTGGCCAGTCACAGTGCTGTTCCCCAGGGCTCAGTGCTGGAGCCAGTTCTGTTTAATCTCTTTATCAGTGATCTGGATGAAGAGATCGAGTGCACCCTCAGTCAGTTTCCAGGTGACACCAATTTGGGTGGGAGTGTTCATCTGCCTGTGCGTAGGAAGGCTCTGCAGAGGGACAGGCTGGATTGCTGGGCTGAGGCCAATTGTATGAGGTTCAACAAGGCCAAGTGCTGGGTCCTGCACTTGGGTCACAACAACTCCGGGCAGCGCTACAGGCTTGAGGAAGAGTGGCTGGTGTTGGTGTTGGTCAACAGCAGCTGAATATGTGCCAGCAGTGTGCCCAGGTGGCCAAGAAGGCCAACAGCATCCTGGCTTGTATCAGGAATAGTGTGGCCAGCAGGACCAGGGCAGTGATCTTCCCCTTGTACTTGGCGCTGCTGAGGACACCTTAAATCCTGTGTTTGGTTTTGAGTCTCTCACTACAAGAATGACATTGAGGTTGCTGGAGCGAGTTCAGAGAAGGGCACCAAAGCTGGTGAAGGGTCTAGATAACAAATATTATGAGGAGCGGCTGAGGGAACTGGGATTATTTAGCCTGAAGAAAAGGAGGATCAAGGGAGACCTTTTTGCTCTCTACAATTATATGAAAGGAGGTTGTAGCATGGAGGGTGTTGGTCTCTTTTCCTAAGTAGCAAGTGATAGGACAAGAAGAAATGCCATTGGGTTGTGCCAGGGGAGGTTTAGATTGGCTATTAGGAAAAATTTATTCACCGAAAGGGTTGTGAGGCATTGGAACAGGCTGCCCAGGGAAGCAGTGATCAAGTCACAATCCCTGAGGGTGTTTAAAATACATGTAGCTGTGGCACTTAGGGACATGATTTAGTGGTAGACCTGGCAGTGTTGGGTTTGCAATTGGGCTTGATGGTCTTAAAGGTCTTTTCCAATGTAAAGGATTCTATAATTCTATGATTCTATAATTCTATGACTGTAACTGCTACGCCTGGTCTGTACTTACACAAGGAAGACCCCTGAGTGTCTAACTCTTGATTCGCACAGGCACACCTGAGAAACATTGCTGTGGCATCCTGCAGTCTGGGGACCAGTTTCGGGTTTGTCTGCCTTTGCACCGCGGTGCTGAGTATGCAACACACCACCTGCTGACTGCTGAGGACAAAGGAGGCAGGATGACATCTTACTGTACTTTGTGTTTCTTAATTAACTCCATATTTCTGCACTAGGTTCTATAATAGAGAAGAGGGTATAGTGGAAGCCTTCTTACAGATTTGTTAATTGTCAACAGAGAATATATTTGGGATTGTCTGCTCTGTGTTCAGAAGAGAAAATAAGGAGTCAGAATGTATGTAGTTAATTAGTGCCATTTCTGAACAAAACTCCTAATTAACATACATGGTAGACCGATTTAAAGAACTGCTGTTGTTTCTGTTTCTTCCATTTACTGGTTTGTTGGTTTTGTTTTGTTTTGTTTTGTTTTACCTCCCTGGATAAGAGGAAGCAGGACAGGAATCTTGAGTTTCTTTCCCTTGAAAATGTTACTTGTGAACACTGGCCGGTGTCACCTCTGCGCTGGTGCTGGTGGCAGACAGGAGGTTCAGGTTTCAAAGAGCACTGGATTCTTTGGCAGCTCTCTGAGGGTGCCCACCACGAATGGTGACATTTACATTCTCACAGATTTCCCCTGTGCAGCTTTCTGGTGCCCTACCATGCGAACTCTGAGTCATGAAGTCCACTCCCAAGTTGCCACAGCAAATTTAGCCTTTATACATTTACATGGCACCTGTGGCTACCACTGGGTGTTAAAGGTTTTTCTCTTGGCTGGTGCTTTGAAAGTTAACTGTCTAAACAAACTGGAAATGTACCTATTCTTTACATTTGTATTTATAAAGTGACACGTTTGAAATATTTTGTGACTTAATTATATAACGAAAAAGCAACGTATATCAATGAACTGAACATATAAAATGTGGGAAATACATTTGTGCATGCATATATAGTGTGAACAGCAAATTTAATTACATTTTCTACAAGAATTGCTGAACTGCTGGTAGCAGATTTATTTAAATTAACCTGGCTATATGAGATTTAACATTGGGAAGCAGTAAGGATGGAAATGTCATTTTCTCAGCTGATATATAGCTATCTTTTATATTCAGATTCTGCTGAAATGTTAATTGGAAATTTGAATTTCAGACCCTTGTTAATAGACTAGACTCGGAGAGGTAGCTCCATAACACTTTGCTTCCTCCTCAGTGGGAGACAATGTCTGTCTGAGTTCTGCTCTTTCTGCAACACTTCAGATACACCTGAATGGCCCAGGGAAAAGTTGCAGTAAGTAAAGAGGAACCAAAGTGGCTTTATTGTATAATGTGAAAACACTTAGGAAGCCTGTAAAGTGGGTGCTGGGCACTTAGTTTCCCCAGAGTTTCGTTTTCACAAGATTACAGAACACTGTATTTCCAATGGCAGACCAGACGGGCTGTGTTTCAGCGACTGCACAGATTCCCTGCTCAGATGCTCCCAATGGCTCTGCTTTCTTAACGGGAAGGATTTTACTGCTCCCACCACGAACTGTCACTGCCTACCTCTATACGTGCAAAATCATTTTGAGTATTCATATTTTTTGTCGCAATATTTAAATAGTGTTTACATCTGCAAATTACCGTCATAAGAAAGTATTCAGACAACCATATTTTTCTAGGCACTTTCTTCTGCTAGAAGCTCTATACAAATCAAAGGAGATTTTTTTCGCAGAATAAAGTCCCACCCAATGTAGTAACAGCATTGGAATCATGTAGTGCACATGACCTAAATACTCCAGGATAAGGGTGGTTGCTCCTGGCATTCAGCAATTATCCCAGAAGTCCTTGATTTAAATCTGAGGACAACACTACATTTGGAGCACAAATGAAAGATTTCTGCAGTCTTTGTAAATTATATATCTATTGAAACTACAGAATATATTTTAAAATATTGAAAGAAGAGGCTTCTTCTTCTGAGCTGGGTTCTGCCCTTACTGGAAAAGTAAGCCAGAAGATGGAGGGTAATATCCCTCTTGCAGCTGACCACTTTACTGAGAATAACAGAGAAAATGCATCCCATAGTGATGTCTTAATAGCACTCGGGGTCTGGCACTAATCTCAGACATAGGCATAATTACTGTGAAATCATCTCTTCTGTAGGGGTATAAACAAGAAGTGATTTTGTTAAACCTTTAATATGTATTTACCCAGGATTAAACCTGACCCCCACTGTGAAACTATCTTGATAAAGCAAAGGATCCTAAAAGGTTAGGATAAACATGATTTGGTGACAGGATATTTTTTTTCTCCAGAACACGCATATCCACATGAATTGTCAGCTACAAGCGCATGCAATGTGTGCTACAGTCAGAGTCGTGACCGCAGTGGGGCAAGAGAGGCACCAGATGGTGACAGATGTGAGGGCCACCACCTCGGGGTGCTCTGCAGGTCCAGGGCGGACTCTGGAAGAAGCATCTGGCAGCTGAGAGGAGCACAGAGGGCAGCTAGACCTGGGGGGAGAGAGCTCCAGAGAAAAGAGCACGGGGGCGGAATGAAGCAAGAGTGTCCGGTGTACTAAAATGTCCTGCCCCCGTCTGAATACAATAAACAGCTTTGTCCATGGACCTTCAAGCCCTCCGTATAATCAGTACTTGGTTAATTTATCTTATTAAAATAATTTTATCCGGAGAGAGAGGAAAATCCACGAGCATTTACTGCATCTGAAATTCACTTGCAGGAACAAAGCCTCTAGTATTGCTTTACACGTGATTTCACTTGCCTCTGTTTCATACTATTGTAATCCCACTTATTTCAGCAGACATTTTACACCATAACATCTGAGGCCAGAGTGGGTCCCTTACAACAGACTCTACATGTTTTGATCTTGGAGGGCATCCTTCATCTTGTGAAATAAAAATTTTTACTGAGAAAATTCAGACCATACTTTTTGTACACATTTTAAATGTGTGTAAGAGGCCATAAACAGCCTCTGTGGAAACAAGTTTGAAATAACTATGCTGAAAGTTTCAAATATTTGCAAGATCCACCATTCAGAGATTCATTAGATGTACAATTCCACTAGCAAAAAGAACTGTTCTCTGCAGAAGATTACCTGGTTTTCCTATTTATACATACCTCTTCTCACAGAGCATGCATTACATTTATTCTTTTATCTAATGTGTAGGTCAGTAATCTATAGTTTTGAGATTTTCTCTTAATTTCTCAATTCACAGTATTTGACATTTGACCAAGATTAGTTTTTGCATATTTTAGTATGGCTGATGATTTTATTAGAGTCTTAATTAAGGGTCTCCAAGACGAAATTTTAACCTCTATCATGTCTAGCTTGTAACATTCAGCAACAAACACAGTGTACACTGTGTGTCTTTATAAGAGAACTTATTTTTCTTAAACTTTTTGCATTAGCAACATGGTCTTTTGTTAAAACAGAAAGTCTGCACAGGAGAAAGTGAATTGTGTAACTCTGCTAGCATCATCCCTCCCTCGGTCAGTACTGCAGCCTGCTGCTCTTTATTCCACATCCTTAACAGTGTGCTGCAGGGTTGCGGTCATTCTTCCACTGAGAAATGTCCTCTGTAATGCTCAAATGTTGTTAAAATGTGGAGAACATGCCTAAAACCACTGCAGCCAGCTGTAATGAAGTCCATTACAAATATTTCTCCTACACCATACTCTTCGCTGTGGCACATATATTTATGAGACCCCCCCAAGCACTGCATGACATTGTGAGGACACAGTGACTGAAATAATGAGTAGCCACTGTGCAGTAACATGTCGTTTTACAGCAGGGAACCTGTGTATGGTAGGCATGGTACCACACAAAGATTGATTAGAACCAGATGGTAAAAAATGCATTGCAACTGGCGCCCTGATGAGCTTGCTGGATTGTTAAAATGGTAGACTAGTCCTGCTAAGGCATACGCACATTCCCTAAGGCACTTTCTGGTGTGGTCCAAGTTCCAGATGTTGGTATTGGGATGGAAATTATTGTAGTTGAGCGGAATGCTGTATAAGTGTAATCATATTGGTGATGTGCTGTACAGTACAGAGGTCACACGCCTACCAAACTACAATCAAGACAAATGTTCCTACAGTGCCTTTTGTGCTCCAGAATTCAGAAAACCTACATTCAGTTCCTGTCTCTGCCATACGCTGCCTGTACCGCTGCAGTACCATCCTTACGGGTAAAGGCCTAATCCAGTTGCTGTCACTGGCAAAATTCCCACTGACCTGCACAGAGAGAGATTTTAATTCTTAATCTTCATGTTCTTCATCTAGTAAATAAAGTAGATCTTTCTTTTCTCCTAGTACATCTGTCTATTTTTTCCTTTATTTAGATTATAATCCCTTCGGACAAACACTCTTGCTAATTTTTGCTCTTCAGTAAAAATAACATCAGTAATTCCCAAGTCAGTTAACATCAGCATGTGATGGCCCAAACATCAGTACCACAGGTTTTTAAAAATCAAGTGTGGTCGCCAATGGGTAGAAAAATACAACTAATAATTTGTCAGAGGTTTACACGATCATGCTGTGGCATACAAGTGGTCCTGTCCCATGGTTGTCCCTCCAGTGCTTTTCCCACACCTTCATGGTCAGCACTACACCAGGTGTCCAGAAAGAATAAAGATGTTTTCTTGCAGTCCACTGGCAACTTGAAACAGCTCAGCTGCCCCAAGCACATAGAACAATTAGAACATTCTCTAAAACCAACTCTCACGGAAGTCCGATCATTGCAGCACAGCTGATACTTTGTAAAGTGGTCATTCCCAATTGAGCTAGATTAATGTGGCTAAGAATATTAAACTTACTCTTAGATAATATCTAGCACAAAGGCTCGGTCTCAGCTGAGATCTCTCAGGGTTACAGTGATATAAATAATACTTAAATAATTACTGTGGGAATTAACTGATATTTTGCAATTTCAGTTTTATTACAGCACTTGCTCTTTGAAAGCTGATGAGGAAGTGATAGATTCTATAGGAACATTCGATGCTTGTGGAAACACAACTGTAATTAAAGATAACAGCAAGATCTATTGAGACAAAAATGTGGTGAAATCTCATAGCAAGTTTACAATGTTAAGAAAATATATATTTGAAACATTAGCACATTTAAAAAGCATTTGTTTTGTTTGTTCTAGATGTTCAGCAAATGTTTTAAACATGTCGGTACTGAAAGCATTCATTTTTTGGTCCAGAACTGCTGAATTTTAAATGATATTTGTAGTTCTCCCTTCAGTGAGACAATCCATTCTACTGGTGAGACCATGTATTTCTGCAGTCTAGTAATATCTTCTTCCAGTGTGATAGATTTTGTCTTACACTACAGTACAGAATGAATAATTTTCCATTATAAGTAGGATTGTTTTCTCACTTCAGCAGAAAAAAAATTGCTTAATTTTCATCCCACCAGCATTTAATTCACTTTGAATCTATTTTTCATTCTAGCTAGTTGTGTAACTTATGCCCATCTGTTTCTCTGCAAGTGAAGTGATCGTTTTTATTTTTGAAATGTGTTCTTCTCTTTGTATATTGCAATAAATCTTAGAATAATATTTTGCCGACCAGTCAACTATTTCCAATTTTTACAGAAGACATTCGAAAGAGGAGCACTAAGGAGTTTCCTTAATATCCATGAGGTTCACAGTAAGTGCAAAAAATTTCCTTGGTCACAGCAAAAATGAAAGAAATTATTGTCAGGAGTGCCAGCTTTATGCTGTGCATTCATAGTCAAAGGCGAACTCTAGTTTCTAAATGCAAATGCTTTAATATAGTCTCTCAGCTCTAGAAGAACATATAAGCACAAGCAACAGAAAAATCATAGCTTAAATCCACATGGCAGCACTCTGGTCAGATCATGAATAGACAGCAGGAAGCAAAATACATAAAGAAGGAAAAGCAAAACAAAAGGAAAAAGGAGATGCAGTTATTAAGTAGTAAAAATAGTGAAATGACTCTTGGGGGTCAGTTATAAAGGAACATTGGGTTCTTTAGTTTCAGATGAAAATATGAATGTAACTTGAGACATTGTAAAACATCTTTATTGTTACATATTATACTGTTTTGACCCAATTTGTGCTAGCTGTTGCCCACATCAATGAAAAAAGACTTCTTTCTGGCCCTAGAGGCACTTCTTAGCTTGGGCTCCAGCTGCTCTGCAAGAGTGAGATCCCCTTATCTCATTCCCTTCCTTATCTCATTCCCTTCCCATGTGGGAGAGACCAGGGCAGCTACTAGATAGAGATGTTCATGATAACATTCTCTGTCCCTTGTTCAAGGCAAGAAGGAGCGCATGGTGCATCAGAGCCACGTTGCCTCCAAGGGCTGCTCCTAGAAGGAGCAGGGTACCCAGCGCACTTTGTCCGGAGCAACCACCGAAGACACAGCCCAGCCTTTGGCTTTTTAGCTCCTGTGGCAGCCGGGCTTTCTCTTTTCAAACTTACAGAAAAAAATACATTGCTTTAATGAGACACTTCAAATAACATCACACGCTGGTGAGTAGCTCTCTTGGCAGCAGGCTGCCAATTCACTCTCCTTCCGTAAATATGAGGGATTTGGAGGGGGTCTGCTCTTAGCCCTCTCTTTCATTCAGATTTGTGTTTTCTACTGCAAGGCTCCCGGAACAAAGCCAAAGAATCATTCCTAAGCAACTCTGAACATACAATAGACTTAGTTCTTTATGTTTTGAGGCATCCTCTCTTTATTTTCTACCCTATCTTTCCAAGGACATGAAGTTTACAAAATTACACCCTTTGTTTCTTCTGTCAGCTGGCAGGCAGCTCCCCACCTCTCCTTTCTCCTCATTATTTTTGGTACTCTTTGACCAATTTCAGGCCCATATAGCAGATGATTAGAGTTCTCAAATACAACCAATTTCTACACTGAAACCTAGATGCAGACTAAAGAGGAGAGACCTTACTGGTGCTTCCTCCGAAGTAATGACAGCGATAATTCAACGCGATCTCTTTAGAAGAATCTAGCTCGTCAGTCAGCAGGCGTGCCCTGACTGCCCAGTTGGCCTACACGTTTTGCCAGGCTACACAGCTAAAATCTGAAAAAATAGCTTGGACTCATAAGAAGTGTTGGTGAGAGGAGAGCTGGGTTAACACCATCGGGCTGGAGGACTACTGTGGTGTGAAGAGAGGGGCCAGGGATTTGGGAGGAGGTGCCTGTACTGCAGGAGAAGCTGGGAGGACAAGAGGTATGATGGCAGTGAGGCAAATGAACATAAGGGTGAGCTGAGTGTCTTGTGGTTAGAGTATTTAAGCGATATGCTATACAGACCCATTAGAAATCCAGCTTCATCAGTTCCACTAGGTGTGGATTAACTGCTTTGGCATAGTTACCCTACCAGGATTTCAGGAGTGAGAAGAGTCTGTGGTCTGGAGATCCCAACAGAACTCAGGCGATTGAGTTTGCGGTATGGGCCATCCTGCCATTAAGCAGGCAGAACCGAGAAAGCCCACTAACAACCTCAGGAGCAGCCCCAACCATTCTGGTTAAAAGGATTCCAGAAACCTCAAATAAAACACTTTTTATTTTCCCTATTCAGACAAGTCAATCTGGGACTAGATTGTTTACCTTTTATGTTGTGTGACTAAATTCGGCCTGGCTCATTGCTTTTCCATTTCAATTTCATGGCTTGATTCTCTGCTATCTTAATTTGTGTGACTACATTGCTTCTTCATTTCCATGGATCTGAATTGAGAACATGGAACAGCAGAAAAGGAAATTATTTCCTGTTTTTTCAGGATCTTCAGCCTTCTCCCACACCTTATCCAACTGAAATTGAAGTTTTTCAAAAACATGAGAGGAAATGAGACAAGACCTATACCTTTGTGCTGGAATAGCACCATGATGTGAGCACTCACACAGGATCTGGATCAGCACCTGAACTCCTAGATGAGTTAATTTAGAGGTATTCAGATCCAAACTTACAGCAGTTTATGAATGCTTAAACTTTAATACAGAGTGTGTGCATTTAAACATACAAAATG
Organism: Pampusana beccarii; assembly: GCA_013399365.1. Lineage (NCBI taxonomy): Eukaryota > Metazoa > Chordata > Aves > Columbiformes > Columbidae > Pampusana > Pampusana beccarii. The sequence goes on from VWYH01009136.1 coordinate 168,846, forward strand.
CACAAACACGTATCTATGGTCACTTATCTGTGATATGTAACACAGAAAAATCTGCAACAACTGCCTTCCCAGCCCTGCCATCAAAAGCAAGCTCTTTAAATTTTCAGATTTTTTATGAATACACGTATTACATGTACGCTTGTGTGTGTGTGTATCTACATATTCAAAAATAGATATGTGCATAAACAAAAATCTGGAAGTGTTGTGGTTGCAAGTGTGATTACAGAACTATCAGGGAAGCCACAGGACTGGGACAAGTCCAGCCCCATGCAGTTAAGGTGCTTTACTCTTTCTGAAGTATTTTATTTTGCCAGTTAGGGTAATCTGTCAGGCTAGCTGAATTACAGGATGAGATAGTGATTGTCTCTCTGAGCAGACCCAGTGCCCTAGCAAGGTGTAACAGCCCTCAGTCGGATTTTCAGCCAAAAGGGAAAGCAGCACAGAACAATTAGAGAGACATATATTCCTGCTGAGTTGTACTGATGGGCAGATAAACTGCTGTATTATGCTCAAGTCATTTAATGGATTAAATAATTAAGCAATAGCTGGACATCTCTTCCTTAGAGTTTAAGATCATTAAGCAATTTTACTTGGAAGTGTTCCTAGCCTTGCCCGTATTCTTATTAGATTTAATAGTATCACAGGATGATGTGGGCAGTCAGCATCTTTCCTGATGCAGTTCAAGTGATGGGCTTCATGCTGTGTAATTTGAAGTCATATTACTACTTACTTGTCATTATTGCTTTTCCACATTGAAATATTTTGCTCTCTGCACTGTCCATACATGATATCTTAGTGCAGAGAAGCATTTGTCCTATCTGCCTTTCAACAAGCACTCCTTATCCACCAACAATTCATTTGGAAAGTAAATAGGTCGACAAAGCAACAAAGCAGTTGATCAGAAGTGGCCATTGCTGGCTTCCTGTTCTTTGGTAACAGTCGTCAGGCAAATATATAGGTATGACTTTTCTACACAGGGAATAAAAAGAAAGCTAATTGTACAGACTACCTATATTAAAGATTTCCCTGTCACCCTTGGAAGAGAACTCAGGCTATAATGAAACAATCACACTTTATTTGCAAAACAACAATATTCTATGCAGTGCCTTAGCAATTTTGTAAAATTGTTGTTACATCAAATTAGATTATGTAAAGGGATTGTTTTTTCTCTACCAGTACTCCGTTCACATTTAGGCAGAACTTGGCTGAGATCCACCTTTATCGCATGGTGAAGGAAGAGCAGAGCTGTTGAATCTCCAATCATTTGCTCGAAACTCTGAACCTCTGCTGACCACCTAGAAAGCTCCAGCCACATACGAACGCTACAAGAACAACAGTGTATTCTCTGCTTGTAAAGGCCTAAATCTCATTAAATTTGCAACCCAGATGAGCACAGGAGGGGAAGGAAGAATAAGATGAAAGCAGAAGTACGGTTCTATCTTATATACCAACTTAGGTACTAACAAGGCTGTATAGCAACTGACAATAGTCCCTTCACTGTCTCAAATATACTTAACCAAGAAAGAGTCTTTGCTGAAGGAGGATCTTGCTTTGTATTTGAACACATAAGTTTGCAGTTATTGCAAGTTCTTATTAAAAGATGGTAAAGATTAGAGTCTCTCAACAGATCAGAAGATATCATTTCAACAGAAATGAATGGTGTTTTTCTAGCATTAATTACTATTATCTAGTATTCCATTGCTTAAGTCAACGTGCTTACAAGGGAAATTTAAGTGGAAAATACCTAGGTCATCTGTGAGTAAGTATAGTCCAGCAAAGTGTCTTTCTTTAACCTCTCTGAAACAATTCCTTTGCGTCTGCTAAACCTTCTTATAAAGACATTTTGGTCCACATGCCCTAGGGCTCCAAAGCTATTGGTGGCTGTCACTGACAACCCAGTTACTTTTCCTCTCCAAAAGATCTTCTGATCGGGACCCAGGTTTACAATTAACTTTCACTTGGCACTTAAAATAAAAACAACAAAATACTAGGATGTATTTCTGTTCCTCTGTTTCTTTCTCAGAGTAAGCACTGTCTAAGCATAGATCAGATTCCTCTCCTGTTTCTAATATATGGCCTCAGCTCTCATTAGTCCATCAGCTTCCCTCTGTTGTCCTGATTAAACTTTATGACAGGCCAGATGAAATTATCATTGCTCTCAGGAAAAAAATCCATTGCTCTGTTCACATTTGAAAAATCTGTCTTGAGTAGTAACCATTTCTTTCACTCAAGGGTATCCCATTTGAATGGATCGTCACAGCAGTTCAGAAACCACATCTTTTCCTCTCAACACAAGATACAGGATTTTTCTCATTACCTCATGTGACAGTGAAGCACAGGAGAATAAGTTCCATGTTCAAAGTGGAATCTATGGTTTAACACAGATGTACACAGAGGAACCACACGAACTTCTCCAGATGATCACCTGAGGTTTACAATACCTGCTTTGTGGTAGAAGAGCCGGAACTAATTTAGAAGCGTGAGTGACTGTAATTCTGACATGAAAAGTTTTATCTCCTTTGGTTCCACCCATGTAGATCAACAGGAGCCCTGGTATGGCATTTTAAGTGGTGGGATTTCTTACCACCTTATCAGTAGGGGCACTGGGACCTGCTTTCCTTCTCCTCTGTTTCACTCACAGACTTTACGCCTCTCTTCAGTTGATTAGCATTTTGAATTCTGCCACGAGATCATTCTGTTTCTATAGTGATCTTGGCACCACCAGTGTAGGCTCATTTCCTATCAGTCATGGTTTACTTACGTCAATGAGCGCATTATTTTCAACTGCGTTTCTTTCATTCCTGCATCATGTAGGTCATTAGATTTATATGCAGCCAATGATACCAACAAGTTCCTAAAATTGCCAGAATATTTAGAACAGTCTGACAAACCTTACTATGTTCCTGCCTATTAATGTGCCATTATGTTGGGAAAACAGAGCATAAGTAAACACTAATTAGGAAAACAGGTAGAAAAAAATACACTGTTTCAATACAGAATTCAGAAACAAAAATCTAAAAGATATGGAAGTTAAAAAGTCAGAGCATGCTAGTTTTACAGACAGAAGTATTGAGTTCTAAAAGATACACTAGGGGCTTAGCAAGAACAAAACACAACAGAACACGACAAACAAACAAACAAATAAAAAAGGCTAAGAAAGTCTTCAGAAAATCCATTACTGTTTTTTTCTACTGAGGTTCTGGCTATTATTTACCACAACATGCATACACAGAGCAGATCTCATGTTCTGATCACCTTTTAAGAAGGCAGCCGTAAACCAGATAAATGGGCTTTTCTAATTCTATGTACTGAAAACACTTCACAATTGTCTACACCAATCTGTCTTTTTAGCCTTCAGTAGCCACTATAATGATTTTTTTGTTCTCTGGGATTATGAGTGTGTATGATGAAGGAGGCCTCTGTTTCCAAACAAGGAGGGAATTCAAGAAGAATTTGTCACTCAATAGGACAGCTGGTAGATAAAGAAAAAACTTTCCCTAGAAATGATTTATTGTTCTTCCAGCACAAGTAATACAAAATGTACTGCTATTGCTTACCTATGGCTGAGTATGAAAACAGGGATGTTGTTCAGACAGCTTATTTAGGTATTTTTTACTTTCTCTGGTTTTAAATCATGTTTTCAATAGAAGTATTGGAATTCTAGATTACATTGAGGTAAATCTTTGTAAACAAAATCAAAGGAAGTAGCAAATGTTTCCATTTCAATGGAAGAGAAGTAGAGAAATAAGAGGTTTTGCAGTGAGGATGAGTAGATATGAATGGAAGTGTATTCCTTAATGATCACTGTGCTCTACTTTTCAGTACATGCATGGGGAAAAAAAAAAGGCAAATGAGAACGAGTTTGCATAGATAGAAATCGAGGTACAGATGCTGAATGTCACGTTTATATCACTTCAGTTAACATGAACCTGTGAAATCAACTTGAAAGCCCAGAGACAGTTATTTGATTATGAACCTGAGCACATCTTCAGCCTTGCCATAAATGTTGCTGTTCTACTAAAGGTGCATCCATTGGAAACAGACTTGAGGACTTGACAAAGCCTCTCCACAAAGCACTATCTCTGATGAGAGGAAAAAGGTTTGTTTCAGGATCTTCAGGTCAGGGACCAGTTATGATCTGCATTGGTGTTTTTCTCAGCTCTTGGGACAAGTGATTTCTTTCCTGTTGTAGTCTTGTTGGCTCAACTGTGAAAGAATGGTTCTCTTCGTTGAATAATAGTATAGCCTTCAGCAAAGCTGTAACAAAAAGTGAACTAGAGGGAAAAGGTGGTTTAAGCTCTTATTTCCCAGCACGCTGGAACACCAAACTGAAATTTTTGTCAGGTTTTGTTTTGATTTGTTTTGAAATAGGTCACTGAAAAATGTTGTACTGGAGCTTAAGAAAATTGCAGGTTGAGGTCAGGCCTGCAGCTGATGTGCATTGGCATTGCTTTCCTCTTTTGGCTGTTAATTTTGTATAACAGCCAAGAATCTGCTCTCCAATAAATATGAAGTTTTATTATGCTAACTCTGACAAAGTTCAAGGATACAAAAGAAGGTGAAATCACTCTACACCTAGAAGAATAGCTCATGTTCATATCCTCTAAACTCCATACACACAAAGTGGGATGGAGGCTTCAGAATCCTAAAAAGCCCTCACACAGCTGCCTTTTCCCACAAATAACTAGTTTCATAAGTGTAAATTCCTAAGCCGAGGTGATTTTGCTGTTAGGTTCAAGCACCTCCAAACTTCTAGTTTGGTGGGCAACGAGACCCATATCTCTTTGTGGATCTGGGTCTGAGAGAAAACATTTGCTGAAGACAACTGGATTAAGCACAAAAATATCAGGCAGGCACTGCAGTGGAAATAAGAAGAAGGTTTCAGTTACAGTCTGGAACTAAATTCAATAGCTGACTCAGGAAAACTTCTGATCAAAGAATCATGAAACAAATCTAACTTTTTTCTAATTAGAAAAATTCAGGAAGTAAAGGAGATATACAATAGCAATTAACTTGAGGCCCATGGTTCCCTGCATCAAATGACTAGAAATGCTGCAGAGTAGTTCGAAGAAATATAGCTACACCCCAAAATGTAAGAAAAACAGGGAACATCAATACAAAGCTTATTTCCATTTTTATCTAATGTTTTCAAATGAAACAAGTGACAGAAAAGACAAACACATTGATCAAACGAATATCAGGAAAAGAGGAGGAGGTTTTATGAAGATTCATAAGATTGCGGCAGGTAGTGAAAATCAGTATTACAAATAAGGCAGGATGTGAGTCACACTTATTTGTAGGTTGTTGTGCGAGTTCTGTCACATAAACAAATTGTATTGGTCAGGCTCTAGTACAGACACAGATCCTGAGCCAGCCTGAGATTTGTGGCTGCCATCAGGCAGTACATCCTGGCCTCTCCGAACCAGGCAGTGACAGCAAATCCACCTGCTGTGGAAGTGCTACCAAAGGAAAATCTCTGCTAGCTGATAGAAAGATATCCCTTGCGACAAATGTTTGAGCAATATGATGTTATCAACATACACATTCACATTCATTATGAAATTACAGTATGTTAGGTTTCTTTTTCAAGAAGATAAATTTAATTTCTACATTTCTCTGTCTCTATCAAGTCTTTGTGGATTGATTTTTTCGTTTTTTTATTTTAATAACTGATTTCCCTAACATACCACTTCATTAAAAAGTACACATAATATTGGTAAGATGCTACACTTGAAAAAACACAGTTCAAAATAATGTTCTTCTAGCTTTTATGGAAGAACATTTGTCACTATGAATGGCCAAAGGATAGTAATTTTGTCTCATTTGTGTGTCCATCAAAATGGTGAATGAAATGACTGCTCCTCACACCTTTCCAGTTGGAAGCAGTTAAAAGAAAAACAGCCAATGGGCTCAACAACTGGGCAATCATGTTTTGAAGCAGAGAACTGCCATGGAGACAGCTGTGAAATTTTAATGCCTTCTGCCCTTTTGATCAAAATTGAATGTCTGGACTCTTCACTGCCTGCTGGAAGAAGGCAGACTCAGACTTCTCATTTTAGGTGTTATTACTGCCTTGCCTGAGAGCTTTGCTCACTAGCATGCTCTACGGGTGCTTGAAGCAGCACAGTACCAGTCTGACTGGTGTTCCAAATTCTGAAGCATCCCGAGGCAAATTATCAGGCACCAACATTCACAACATTTTTCTGCCACATATCCATCTAAAGAGACATGACTGGGGAAACAGAATGGGAACTTTCTCATGTGCCCCATCTACAGACAGGACAAACCAAAGTGCTTCCTATTCCACTTTGCTGCATTTCACTGTCCCTCTGCACAAATTTTAGTGTACTCAAGATGTGGGAGAAGGCATCCTTGTGTGTACAAATATTTTCAGCCACACAACCTCTTAGTAGTGTCTCATTGAGCTTCTCCCATCCACGGTCTCAACTTCTTTCTTCAACCAGGAAATAATTAGCACTTTTTCCCTGGCAGAAATTGATAAAAGTCTAATAATTTCTTTTCTAATTTTCTTATTACTCAGTTTATGTGTTGAGACAGTAATTTATTTGCTTTATTGGTTACATTTTGTCACTGTCACTTCACAGAAGTTTCCAATATGCTGCTGGTTGTGCTTTCACCTTTGGTAATGACTTGCTTTAGTGTTAATTCCATTTTTCTTTGCACTAACTGGAGTCTCTTCTTGGTTGTTCCAATTCGTTTCAGGGGGCATAGCCTCTCTCACACAACATCCCCTTAAAAGTGGAATGTACCATGCATACACCCCATTACACTAGTGATGATTAGCAAGGTGGGCAATGCCAGAGAACGAAGATCAGCTCTCCTTTCTCTTAAATACAAGCCAGTGTCACAAATGATATGAAGAAACATATCTCAAGGACAATGCTACCAGACTAAACGTTGCCTCTTTCACAAGCTTTAATTTGTTGAGTTGTTTGTTTCTACTTTCGTGTTGCAACACACAGCTGCTATTAAATATTTTATTTTACAGCTTTCATATTATAAGGTTTCCCTTTTTTGCTCAACTGCTGACCTGAACTACTTAAAATAAAGTGCTGGTAAAGATCAGTTTAGGGCTAGGCACTTTAGTTGGGTAAACAAATGAAGCAATATTATATTCTAGTTCAGAACCTTTAAACAGCTTACCATAATCATACTGTTACTCAAATCCCCTTGCTGCAATTACGAAAAAAAAAACAGCATGAGAAAGAAAAAATATTAGGCTTGGTACAGGCAGTCACCTTTGAACAATTTGTCAAATTCTGAATTTTCTGCAGATTAATAATGCTTGTCCATCAGAATGCAAAACGGCCTATCCTGTGATGTGTCTAATTGCATATTTTCAGGGTCTTCTGTAGAAAAGGCCCATGACAATAATTAATACCTAATGCTATAAACACCAGTGCTTTGGGCGTTGCCTAGCAACCAGCATCCCATAGGCTTCCTAAGTGGCCTCAAATAAAGGCAGGAGAGGGATCTTTCCGTAGCACCATGGGTGAGAAGCGGCTTTGTTCTAGGCTGCTGCTCTGTTCTGGCTGTTTCTAGAGTGATCTCTGCAAAACAAATTTCCCTCAGGAGGCTGCATGTCTGAAAAGCCTTTTCAAAGGCTAAACAGAAACTGAATGCTGCCCATGCTGGGGTTTTTGTACCTTGGGATACCATTTACAATCAGAAATACAAATGCTATCCTCATGTTATCCTCCAGTAGTAGACCCTTGTTTCCAAAAGAAATGTTTCTGTGGGTTCATTTCTACTTCTATGTGGAAGACTTTACCCTCTCTTTTTACAATCAACTGGGTTTTTTTTGACAAACCATACATTAAATTTAAAAGAGAACTTGGACTGTGAAGTGTGTTTATACAAATGCTGTTGGATCTCAGTGGTATAACACAGTGCAGAGTAGAACAAACTTCACTGAAATGCAGTCTTTCCCAGCTGTGAAAGCATTCCTTTTTGATAGTGGCATTTTTTTAAGTACCAGTTCATTTCCAGAGCAATCTCTTTATCTTGGCTCAGGGACATCTAGATTTCGTTTCACTGAATGTATATGTTTACTCAGATGGTCACTTCAGTAAGAGCAAGAAGCTGGAAACCAGTATTCCAGGGCTTTCTTTCTCAGTTACAGTTTCTGAACTGTTCTGTGGTCCTTAGCAAGTCACTGAGCTTTCCTTTATCTTTGTTTTCACATTGAAATAACTACTAAAATGTCTTCAGACTCAGAAAAATATTGTCGTGCTTAATTACGATAGTATCTATGATGTTGTTTGATAGCCCTTAAGGAAAGGTCACCAATATCAGGTCATATTTAATTTTGTCATAAATAATGCAAAATTTATACAGTTTCAAGCTCACACATTCAGCACTATTTGAATAGAAAAGATACAGCAAAACCTCATGATTTTAAAGTAATAGTTTAATTTACAGGACTGTGTAATACGTTTGCTAGGATCTGGAAGAGATTAGACTAACTGATTGGTAATCCAGTCCTGTGTTTCTATGAATCATATTTTGTAGTTGCTTTAAAATATCAAAGATCAAGTATTACATAAACGTTCCTCATTCCAAATCCACTGACTTCTCTTTTTTTTTTTTTCTGCCTTTGTCCTGCAGCAAGATTATTCAGTCTTCTGAGATATTTTGCAAAATCATTATATTCATACAGATTACTGTCTGCAGCAGATCTTATGTAGGGCTTTGGCTTTATCTTCATGCCCAGTCTTGAAATCTCAGAGGGAACTATCAAGGCACAGAAGGCAGGAGAGTCCTCAGTGTCCATTGAGAGTTGATGAAACTCAGGAGCCTAAACACTCTTTTTGTTTCTGGACCACAGCTAGTTTATACTCATTTTTTAATTTTATTCCCACTTAATTCCCAGTCAGGTAGGGAAACGACGCATTGGGGACCAAACTCCCATACAATCTAAGTGACAGTGTAAAACATCTCAATATTGAGAGACATGCTGAGCAAAATTCTAATGAAAGATAATCTTATGGCTATCCACAATTTAAACTGTACCGCGAAAGCGGAATCCCTAATCACTGATTTAAAAATTTCAGTGCAGTTGTACATTGAAAGATGCTTGTGCTTGACAGGAAAGACTAGACAGGGTTATCTCTCTCCTGCCCATTGCTTTTCCTCTGTCTGCCTCATTTACATGTAAATAAGTGAATTTTGCACACATACTGAATGCCACATGAATTACAATTTCACCTTTTTTACTTCTGATTTCACAATGAAAGTCTGTCTTACTGATTTTTTTTCTGATGAAAACACTCATCAGCAGTTGTGTTACCCAGAAACTTGAACCACAGACTTACACGTGAGTTGCTTATCTTTATTTCAGGTCACTATGAGGCTTGGCAGTGTGATCACATTACTTCAGTTTATGGAACACACACACTCTCAGATCTCTTGTCTTTTCACAGAATCACTTTTCAACTTTCAGAGTATGAAGTTACATTGCAAAAGTTGAATTGCATCGGTAAGTACAACACTTTCCTACAGGCGAGCAAATTTGTTCCTTTATTCTAGCAAATGCTCGTTTTCCAGGAGGGAGTTAACTTCTCAGCGCAATGATTTCTGTTCTGTGTCAGCAGCACAGGAGCTAATTCTCCTGGGCTGGGTTCTACAGCATCAGTGGTGGAGCTAACAACCTATTGAAGCAGTTTCGTTTTATTAGCAAGGGAATTTCTCCCTAGTGGAGTATTTCAATACAAACAACATTTCATTACCAAGTCCCCGTATAGAAGTTCAATCCAAGTGCAAAGGTAGTTACCACCTTACCGAGACTGATCCTTCTTGGCAATGAATTGATTAACCTCCCTTGAGCTTTTATTTCTACAATTACAGAGTAAAGGTCCTCCTGAAGCTGTTTCATGAACTGAGTGCCTGCACACAGCACTGCACTCGCACAGTGAGCTCTCAGAACAAGAGCTGAGCTTTGGCAGAGAGGGCAGCTTCCACTGCAGGCACTATCATTTCAATTCGAGACGAGTTTCTTCTAAGATACAGCGGTCTATTTTGGCAGTGGTACAGCTTCATCCCTACAGGGGGGCATTTAGTGATCCAATTTTGTTCATAGGATGTCAGCAGCATAAGAAAATTTCAAAATTAGCCATTTGCATAAGGAAAAGGGAGAAATGCCAAAACAGTGGGGATACCAATCAATGGATTCTTTCTCAGAATTTTAAAAAAAAAAAAAGGAAAAGAAAGGAAAGGAAAGGAAAGGAAAGGAAAGGAAAGGAAAGGAAAGGAAAGGAAAGGAAAGGAAAGGAAAGGAAAGGAAAAAAAGAGAAAGGAAAAGAA